>CAJQZJ010008587.1:5778886-5808564 GCA_907164525.1 Lophiomys imhausi | reverse complement strand
AAAAAAAAAAAAAAAAAAAGAAGGGAATAGGATGGTGGGGCTGAGGGGGTGGAGGGTGGAAGGGTGGGACTGGAGGGGGTAGTAGGGAGGGGATTGTGATTGAGATGTAACTTGAAGAAATAAAAAATAAATTATTAAAAAAAAAAGTTAAGAAACATATGGTAGAAACACCATTTTTCTGTTGTATTGGACTATTTAATCCTATTTGAGAGTTGAAATGTGTTCATACTATACTTCTCAGGTCTATGATATATCTCCTTATGTATTCTTTAATGAATTTACATCAAATCTAACATTTCCATTACAAAGGTAATCTATTTCTTATAATAATGTGTTTCTATATGTTCTCTATTTAAAAAATTCTTTTGTAAATAGCATTAATGTTTTTAAATTGTATCATGACTGGTATATTATACTGTAGATAAACCATGTAATTGATCACTTAGCTAAGGATCATGTTATATTCTCTTGCTACTGCTATTTTTCTTTACATATTATGTATAATATTTATGTGGGTAATATTACTTTGACTTATGACATATATTTCCCCTTGTGAATTTTTATATCTGATTATTTTATTTATTTTTCTGTCGGGGAGTTGCAACTCTATCACTAAATTGAGTAGGAATAATTTTGTTCGAGTATTTTTATATTATAACTAACTAATTTGCAGGCTTTTGTAAGAATCTCAATCAATGAAGCCATCAAGAGTGTCAGTGAATTCTTTCTGATTTATTCTTCGATGGACTCTTGCTGCTGGTGACCTGCATCCTAATCTGGTTGGTGATTTTAAACAGGCACTTAGAAACTGCTTTTGAAGAGATTTTTCCTGTGGTCCAATAAAGTAATGAAAAGCAGGATCCAACCTGGCATCTCCACTTGCACTTCATATTAGTCTCCTTTATTTTAACTCACTGCCTACCTCTGCAAATATGCATGTTAACCATTCAAGCATTACCTATCTAGAAATCGGTGGCACCTAACCTGTCTCCTTCTCTACTGAGGCAGAAGACTCGGAGATAAAAGTAACAGAGGCATTTAACTGCTCTCTCAATGTATTGGGTCATACCACCTAAAGGTCTTTTGTTATTTTCCAAATCTGAAGTTACCTTAAAACCCAGGAGAAGTGGAATGTTGTGAACATCTCCAGGTGAGGACAGGTATGGACAACAGTGGTTTGCCCCCAGGCAGGAGAAATGATCTGACAAGCACCTTGCTGCTCAAGCAATTAGGATGTCTTTGGATCATCTTGGAAAGCCAGCATGAAGACAATGATACACCCCACTACATCTTGATGAAAGCTGTTTAATTATACATTCCCTGTATCCTTTGAACCTTTTCTTCCTCTCTTTAAACTATATCTCATGTCAGTAGCTAGAAGATGGACATGAGTCACTAGACCTTTGATGTAGCTGTCCCCATTTTGAATGCAGTGTTTACATGCTCTCTTGATGTCTTTAATCATTATTCTTTTTACTTGATGCATAGTTATAAACAGACATGTCTAACCCATTTAGGGCTGCAAGACTCAGGGTATTTGCCCTAAAACCACTTACAGTTTGAGGTTAGGAGTTTTGTTTTATTGGAATTTTGCTAGATACCTTATTCTAAAGTAGTTTGTTCTTGATTCTGTTGAGATCTAAGGTACAGAAATGATCTGACATTACTTTTTATTATTTTAGGGTTTGTTAATTTGTATTGATTGATTGGTTGGTTGATTGTAGTTCCATATCTTACTTTATAGAAAGTACAGTTTTTCCTTTGGGTTCAAACATTGGTGTCACTAATCCTGGGACATTATTTATTTTATCTCTGATTTCCCCTTGCTTCATTCACTAGCATTGAGTTAGGTAATTTATTTTTGAATTTATGGTTTTTTTAGAGATGCACTTTGCTTTCTTTCGAGCTCAGCAGTGCATTCAGAACCATGTTTTTGGATTTTTTTTTCCAGTATATCCCTCATAAATTCTTTGTCCCACATATTTCTGCCACATATTATACAGATCATCTTTCTTCCTAAAATATGGAAGCTTCTCCACACCATCGTTACATAAATATTAGTTTAATCATCTGGTCTTTGAACGTTGCTGAGTCCTTTTGTGTTCATGATTACAGATGACTGGGGAACATATTGTTTTGTGTGTTTTGAATTATATCCAAGACAACAATAAATTCTCTGTCTTGGAGAAAGCTTAAACTTTTATTTGCATATAAAAAAGTAGAATGAGCTTTACATTTTCTAATTTTAAGTGAAATATTAGGATTCAGTAGGTTTAAGAATTACCCATAAGTGTGTCTATACGTCACTTCTTGAGAAACACCTGGACATACTAGTCTGACATCTTGGCATAACACTCTGATTTTGGGGCATACCTGTCTGATGAGAGGGCACACTACTGTGACTCCTGGGCCTTCTCTTGCTACCTCTATGTTCTTAGTTTCTCTCATTTTTACCAGCATAACAAGTACAAATTATTACATCTATGTGCTTGCTTGTTTGTTTGTTTTGGATTTTTAAGATATGGATTTATAGCTCAGGTGAAATTCAAACTTCCTGTGTGCCCACAGATGGTCTGGACTGCTGATGCTTCCGAATCTGCTTACAGAATATCATTCTTCTTTTGTTGTTATGTTTACTTTTTCTAATCCATGGATTTAAATGGTACCCTTTCTAGAACATTGTAATTGCTTTCCAGAAAGTACTGTGAAGTCCCATATCACTGTATTGCTGTAATTCTCTCTGTGTTTATTTATGTTCATTAATTCAGGTTATCACCAGGACAATTATTCACCAGTATGAATTTCCTTTTATTCAGTTTCCTCACCTAGGGCTTTGCATGTTAGAATATGAGGGAAATATACAGTAAACACATTCTGGTTGACAATGAGAAACAATAGACATGTTTACTTAAGTAAAAGGCCAGAAGCTGATGATGATTACCTTGGTTAAACAGAGGTTAGAAATTATAACAATGCGGGGGGGGGGGGGGGGGACTGTAAGGTGAAAGGAACCAATCCCTAATAAAATAAGTGTAAGTGGAGATTGAAAGACAACCAGCAGACTATGTAATGGAAGACATATAAAACCACAGAGAGAAGCCAAACTAAGACAGTTCCTATGAAATTGAATTACCTAAGGGTTTACTAAAAGTCAGGTAAACATGATTCAAGAGTGCAAAATTTTAGCTCTACTAACTCAGATGAGATGACTCAGTTAATTGTTTATATTAGACTTAGTAGTACAAAGATGGGACCCTAAAAGAAGTCTAGTCAAAATGAGGTTCAAAATAGCATATCAAAGCTTGGTCAAAGATAAACTTGACCACTTCTACCAATTTGTTTTGTTTCTAATGTTGCTTTTCCTGCATCTAAGGTATTATAATGAGCCTTGATGGCAATGTTAGAGCTGAAACTTTCACACATAATTAAAACAAAACTACCAACTTGTGCATGTATAGGGCTCCAAAAACAGTGCTAGAAGGATGACACTGAGAAGTAGATTTTCTGTCAAAGGTGAACAGTAGCTTTTTAAAAAAAAAAAAAAAACAGCAATTATTCAAGTTGGGAGGGAGGCAGTTTCTTTCATCTCTCAGCTGGTGCTGCATGAGCAGCCTCATTTGTATGGGATGATCACTGTGTCACTTCAAAGGCTATGAATATGTGGGACTTCAAAGGTGGTGTGGCAGATGGTGCATGAGGAAGCATGGCCCAATGCCGATTCTCACATGAAAAGGTGTTTTATTCCTTTTTTATTATTATTACATGAACTCTGTTGACATTTACACATGATAATGAGCTCATCTTTTCATCTGCTTTGCTTTTCTGCTGTCATGCCACCCTCACTAACCATGGAACACAAGGAAAGGCTGGGAGCCATCTTGAATATATGGAAACACAAATGAAATGGCTTTCAGCAGCATCTTTCTCCTAACAGGGTCTTGTCAATAAAATTTGCTTTTCCAGGGAAAGAAATGGTGTCTTTTGACTATTTGCTTTTTTTTAAAACTGGTTCAACTCTATATGTTTTCCCTGAGTGCCTCCTAAAAGCACAGCATTACAGGAAGCCATTTTAAAGTTATTGTATAACTTCTGTCTACAAAAACCCATATGAGGTTTTTTACATATACACATATACACGGAAACACTCTACAGAATGAACAAGGTGCCCAAAGTGATGGTGTACATTGAGAGATCCTCAAGGGGAAATACATGCAAAACACATTTGTCAAAGCTTGCACAGAGAAGAGCCCTTTGCAAAATACCAGCAGCCAGAAGCTGTTGAGTTACAGCTTGATCTTACATAGAAACTTGTCTTTAACTAGAATAAAAGAGAGTAGAAAGCAGAAACAACCACTGCAAGGGCTAGCAAATGGTTCCTTCTGTAAAATGGTTCCTTCTGTAAATTACTTACCTTGAAAGCATGAAGACCTGAGTTCCATCCCAGAACTCACATTGTGATGTCAACCATGACTAAAGGATGCACTAGTATATTGGTGGCACAAAGGTTCTGGTAATAGCCAACAAATATATGATTTGATATAAAGTCAACTACATGAAATGGAACTAATGCCACACCTACACAAACACACACATACACACACACTCATATGCACAGTGTTCTTGTGAACAGAACATGCAATTAGATAGTCCAAACTTTTAGACGAAAAGCAAATACTACTGTCCTACAAAAGGAAAGTAGTTATAATAAAATGTTTCCTAATGACATTCTACTGTAGTCATAGATCAGTGCCTTGCTGAGCCATCATCATCAGAGAAGCTTCGCAAATGGGGACAAAACACCCACAGCCAAACAATATGCAGAACACTCCATCCTAAATGGGATAACTCCATCAAAAATCCCTTCCCTTAGGTCTCAGGGAACTCCAAGCAAAAGGGGCAAAAAGAATATAAGAGCCAGAGAGTGTAGAGGATATCAACCAAATGAGTCCTTCTAAACCCAGCAAGATCACAAGACAAATGCACATATGAACTCACAGATATTGAGGCAGTGTTAACAAGTCCCACAGTGGTCTACATAAGATGGGGCCGTAAAGTTAAAAGAAGTGGACACATGCCCCATCTCTAACCCAGAGGCTATTTTCAACTGATAATCACTTGTTTCTCTAGAGGAGTCTCACTGGGGAAACAATCTATTTTTAAGGGTAGAACGTATGCCCAACAGTAGATAGCCAACAGAAAGAAAAGGCTCCTTTGGAAAACACTTTTATCATCAGGTAGTGTCAGAGCTATCTTAACTTTAACTTTTTATTTTTACTTTGATTTAATTTTGCTTATCTATTTTTCCTACAGTTTTTGTGTCTATATAATGGCTTCTAGTTTTATGTTTTTGTGGGATTACTGAATGTGTGATGGTCCCCCTGCATGTCTAGATCTGTTTCTTGTGCCTTTTCTTGGGTTCTTTTCCTTTGGTTTCTTTTGTCTCATTTTGATTTTTTGTTCTTGTTTTATCATCTTATATTATATTGTAGTCCCTAAGTACCTATTTGTTTTAAGTCCTCGATAAATCTGAATAGGAGGAGAGGTGAGGAGGTTCTGGGAGGAGTGGACAAAGGGGAAACTGTAGTCAGGATATATTTTCCTGTCTATTAGAAATTCTATTTCTAATAGGAAAAAGTCTATTTTCAATTAAACAAGCAAACAAACAAACAAAAAGACAGTCATTATAATCTCTGGGTAGAAGAGATGGAGATAGCAGAATTCCTGGGTTTTACTTGCCAGCAGCCTGTTGACTGATTTGGTAAATTCTAGAATAAGAAAAGACCTTGCCTTAAGAACAAAACAAAACAAATAAAAAATGGTAGATCAAAGACATGAACATTCACAGGTATACAAACATAATAGTAGCTCAGTCTTGTGCATGTTTCAAAGAGAATAATCTTAGAATTGGCCTTGATTTTATCTTACTTGCTGTTAAAATCTAAACTGAAAGATTTTCAAAATAAAGAAAATAAAAGTAAAAATCTTTATTACTTGCAATTTTAGACATTAGAAGTTACAATATGTGTACTAGTTTGTAATCTCATTGTCACCAAATATAGCATATTCACTGAGAGTCCTGAAAAAAGAAGGGTGGCTGTGAAATCCTGCATGGTAGTGATTTCTCTTCCAGTGCTTCTGTACACAAAAGCACTGAACTAGCAACTAACAATTTCTCTGGATTTTTAACCATGAAATACAAAGATCACTCATGTCATAGAGCGTATGCATATAGACTATTTAAATTGTTTTCTGCTGATATAAAATATCACTCTTAATTCATTTGGCATTTTGTTATTTTGGTTCATCTAAATGAATTCTGAAAGGTTACCGTGGAGATGACTATCAAGCATCTTATCTGGCAATGAATAGAGGGGAAAAATGGAGACTGTACATGACACACTCTCATCTAAATGTGTCATTAGACTGAGAACAAGTTGTTAATGTCACACTTGAAGGTGACCTTGTCAGAAAGAATTGTAGGCACCGCTGTGCAATCTCAAGTCAGAACTATCTTCAGACCTCCCCATCATCTTTCTCTCAGTGTGGAAATTCATCACTGCTCTGAGCTAGTAAGGAGAATACACCAAGCACACATGAGTTTCCACAGCAATCTAGTCACACCAGGGGTAGAGGGTGATATTAGTTTTGGAAGAATGCTTTGTTAATATTTACAATGAACAAACTTCTTCCAGGTATACAAAAATTGTGCACACTAGCCTCCCCTTAATGCAGAGAGCATATTCCAAGACCAATCATAGATACACAAACTTCAAATAGCTTCAGGCCCTAGATGTAGTAGTATATACCTTTCCAACATATACTGACCTATAATAAAATTTGACTTCAATGTTATAAATATGAAATCAACAGGTAAATGATAACCAAATGTGCCAACCATGGAGAAAACAGCACTACTTTGTTACCCCACCTCTGGAGGTGGGCCTGGAATGATCAAGAGTTCAAAGCCAGTAATAGCTACATGGGCATTCTCTCTCTCTCTCTCTCTCTCTCTCTCTCTCTCTCTCTCTCTCTCTCTCTCCCTCCCTCCCCTCCCCTCCCCCTCCCCTTCCCCCTCTCTCTCCCTGCCCTCCCTCCTTCCTTCCTCCCCTTTCTTTCCCTACTTCCCATTATCTCAGAGTACTTACTCTTCTTCCTATGGCAATACAAGAAGACACAATAGGTCCATGGTGAGCTAACTGAACCTCTCAGTTGTAACACCATCAGGCCACCTGTAAGATCCCTGAACATAAACACTGCCGCATTCAGTCTGATAACTGAAACAGTTAGGAGCACATGTGCCACTGATTCACTAGACAGTGGCGTATGTGTGTATACTACCTGGGACAGAAGGAACAATTCAGGGTTGCATACACTTCTCAGCCCAGCTCCCTGGCTAGAACTTAGCAGTTGCTCATTTGTGAAATTTTCCTTTCTAACAGTTTTGGACTGAATGCATGCAGTCATGAAACCACAAACAGAAAGTTGCAGATGACAGGGGGTTTTATATTACAAGATTATGAAAACAAATTCACTCCCAAATAACATAAAAATTGCAAAGTAGTTTCCACATCTAAGCTGGGGCAGAAAAATTCGTAGTATCCACTCTTTAGTACTAGCTTTTAAGCATTAAGGTAAGGACCACCCTTATGAATACTAGAGAATATGGAATGGAGTGACATCCCAAATACAGTGAACACTAAATCTCTTCTAAATAGAGCTAATTACTATTCTATAATATGTAAGCATTATCTCGGTGGAAGAAACCAAATCTAGAGCTTTATACATTCAAGGAGAATCTTTTGCCCCAGAACTACTCAGACTTCATTTTCCTGTATCCCAGAACACCCACATATCTGGGTGTATTTACAACTTTAGCACTGAGACTTCTTAATCCCTGAGTGTATTTATGACTTAATCACTTAGACTTCTTAACCAATGTGGATATCTTTCTCAAGAACACTGAACTTTTCTGGTTTTACTATGCAAAACATACTAAAAAACATTTTATGTAAACTGAGAAATTAAAAATGCCCTGTGGCCTCACCCTTGTACCTAAATTGGGGTGCTCATATTCTATCTCTTTAATTATTTTACTTATTTCTAACAAGCATCTTATTGGATACTAAGCACTGAGAACAATTACTAAACAGATATGCATATAATTGCTCTTTATGGACTTTATTACCTAGTTATGAAAATATTTGAGAGCCCTATCAGTAAATGTTTAAGGATGTTACTGTTGTAGCTAAGAAGCTGTTGGCTCAGCAGTTTCTACTCTTCTTGACCAATAGCTAGAATAACCATGTTTTCCATATGTCCTTAGAATAGTTGGAATTTTCCTGAGGTGACTAACAGAAAATAGCTGAAATTATTAGTAAGTACAACTTCCATGTCTGATTATAAAAAGTCCACCCCATATAGGAGTGTCAATGACTTATAGTATGTGGATATTTGTCATTCAGATACACATGAAAGCAATCATTTTGTGATGCCCATGTGTCTTTGGAGCTGGGTCAGGAAGTGCCATGAACCTGGATCTTCGATGAACCTGGGTCTTCATTTCCGAATAGGGAAATAACACTTTCACAGGACAATGTCTACCGTGAACATAATGTTCATGAGGTAATGTTAATGTAAATTTCTCAGCTTGGTTGATATAGTAGTCATTATTACCTACCAAACATGTATATTCATAAATTCAAATGAAGGATTACCATAAAATTAAAATTGCATATAGTATGTAATGTATGTAATTAAACACACACATATGCATTGGCAAGGTCTTATGCAAAAAGAAACTAATATTATGACACTGGCTTAGTCACTGGATCATTGAATAATAAATTGAATAGAAGGGGAATATATATCACAAGACTGAAAAGACACAGACTTTTTCTGTACAATTGGACACTCTAGAACTTTCTTTGCAAAATTGGTGGGCACACAGTGTTCTCTAAACCTCTGTCTCTAGGGTGAGTGGTCAAATAGAGCTGGAGAACCATCAGGATTTGTGTGTGTGTGTGTGGCTGTAATTGCATAGAGGTCCTAAATTCTAGGGGTCCAAGAAAAGTCTTAGGATATTTTAGATTAAGGATGAAGTTAAGAATTAAGGATAAAAAAGGTGGTTTGGAATTTTAAAAAAAATAGAAAAATCCTCTACTTCTGGACTCAAGAAAAATTAAAAATAAAAGAGAACTAAAAAAAAAATCAACATTTGTTCAAGTATTTTCAATGGAAGCCAATGACTTAGTTTGCATCAAAGATAAAATGTGGATCATATTTTCATCACTTCACATGATCAATATTAAACTGAGAGAGAGACTGAGGAACATGAATGTGGAAAAAAGTTAATGAATAGGGAATGAGTAATATATTATAGGAAAATATAAAGATAGACCCTTTTAAAAATCTGAATGATCAGTATTTCCCACAAGAAAACTACAGTGTTGGCCTTCCCGTTCTATGGATATTACCTGAGTCTAGGAATCAGTTTGGAGACAAAGTATTTATTAACAGTACTCAGAAGTAACAGTAACTAAGGAATTGGAAGTGTGTGAGTGTGTGCGTGTACTTGTACCTTCTCATGGTTTCCTCATTTTCACAGGACAATGTGCTGAAAGCTGTACACCTAGCACCTTGCACACTAGAGGAACCCTAAAGTTTGATATTCATAATATATTTCAGGCATAGCATGTGTCATAGCATGTCCTTGCTTGGGAGGACATTTTGTTTTGCTTGTAAGCATTAAATAAAACTGTTCTTTACTTCAGATGAACTACCCCTAAATTTTGAGTCATCATTCTATAGGCACATCTGGGAAATCAAATTGTTGAGAGGGGACTGCCCATGCCTCTGGTTGTAAGATACGGAGACCTTGAGTCTCCCAAAGTAAAAGTAAGTGCACAACTAACTCTCAGAAAACAATTAGACTGAAAGCATAGCAACTTTTCGAAGTCACAGAATTATTGAAAGAGCCAAAATCTGGACTAGAGTTTGTTTTAAGATTTTGAATTACTAGTGAAAATGAAACAAAAGAAGCAAATAGCAAAAGATTAAAAAAAGTTATTTCATCAAATTTGTGAAGTTGGAACCTCTGCATTGTCATGGAGGGTTACTTACAAACTGTTTTCCAATATATCTATGGAAAAGAGTTAACAAATACTTAGTCTCCATGAGCAGAAAACAGAAGAAGACCAGAAATAATTATTCTTAGGAAACAAAGCCAAGTTCATTGGATTTAAATCTTCCTTCCAACCTATGATAGGTGAAAATTTGAGTAAAAGTTGCACCATTTCTTAAACCAGTCTTCAGTAATTGTTTCTTGATTTTGTTCTCAATACTGAGGGTGATGCTGTGTCATTTCAGGTATTTTATTGCAATATAGAAAAATATTTTGATGTTAATTTTATATAGCACTGAACATACCTGAGTTATGTTTCTGCAGTCAGGCAAACCCAAATGCTCAGGAGAACGCAACAGCATATTTCAACTTAGTGCTTGCTTTTATACATGATCGTTGTGGGTGCAGGTGTCCACTTTACATGGTGTTCCTTCAGCTTATAGACATATCTCAAGGCAAAGCTGGGCACATGAAGAAAGAAAGCAAGACTGCAATGCCAAGCAGATTTTCCCAAGTTTCTATTAAGAAAGTACTATAGACCCCATATGTTCCCTGCCATTCCAACAAGAGATCACATGATGGAAAGAAGAACTAATGTCTCATCACCTGACTGAACAGTCATTATGAAATAAGCTAGAAAAGAGAAAATGTAAAACAGATGGATAATCCTTAAAAATGAGGTTTTCTTTTACTTTAATCTTATGTCTTTGCCTGTATGTCTTCCTGTGTACCATGGTGTACAGTGCCCATAGACAGGGTGTGAGACTCCTTGGATAGTCACAGAGGCTCCGGAGCTGAAGACCAAAGCTGGGACCTCTTGAAGAAGAAACAGCGCTTTCAACCACTCAGTTAAGCCATGCAAGGCTCCAGAGGGAGAATTCTTAAACCAAAGTATGGATGCATTTTCCTCAAAAGATGAAAGGAGTGGGTGTTATAATGGGGGGGGGGGGTTGATAGTGAATTTCTAAGATCCAAGAGAAGGTGACTAGACAAACACATGATTACTATCTCAAGATTAAGAATCCTCTGATTAAATCAATATCAATATTGTAGCACCACTCTTAAGTATGGCATTCTAATAGTTGATGTGTCAACATCACAGAAAGTGATGCTCAGAAAATCTCAGTGAGGTCATAATTACCACACGGAGTCATGCTGTCGTGTTTCCCTGGTGGTTTTCAAAGAATATTAGTGAAATAAGTGTAGGTCAGTAAACATCTGTGTGTATAGATTTAGAGATATTAATTGCAATGCCCATTGAAATTAATGTATTGGCTATGTAGAATTCTTTTTTATCTTTGCCATGTTTGGACTCTGATAGGGTTGATCCTCCAGAAAGAAACAGAATGCATTGGAAGTGGGAAAAATGTTTATTGATTTTTCACTTAATTTTCATTATTTATTTTATTTAATGAAAGTAAGACTTTAAGTTAAATGCTCTAGGATCAATAATTATTAGACAAAAGACTAACTTCAGACAATTCTAGGATAAGAAATTTTTTAATTAATATGGCATGTGATGCAAGTTTATTCCAAACTTGCATAGCATAAAAGACACAAGGAAGGAGAACACATTTTAAAAAATAATTCATAAATGTCTTAAAATGAACTCAAAAATAACACTCTTTTTCTGTAGTACAGAAAAATACGAGGGTGAAGAGAGTAATAGCTCAGTTTGCTGTGTTTCATGGCCTGGGAAACTTCAGTTGTGATGTTTATTAGTTTGCACTGTGGTGGTTCTGCCCCCACTTAAAAGGACATGGAACTCATTGTGCAGGACCCCAGATGCATGGGAACAGCAGGAGAAAGGTAGCCGTCATCAAGAAAACACACAGCAAAATGAAATGCTGTGGGTCACCTCTCTAGCTGTTCTATTGACCTGTTATCCCAGACTTCTCTGAGTGGATTTCTGCACAATTCTTAATAGGCTACAAGAGAAAAGAAGAGAAGCTGCCTCTTTAGAGTAAGAAAGCTGTCCTCCAAAGGCTGCCTCTGAAAAGTAAAGAATTATAACTCTGTCATCCTTTCAGTACAAATTCCTTTTTCCTCTGAGACCTGAAAGAATATTCTTTTGAGTAGAATTTCCTTTTTTTCTCATCAGGCATGAGTGATAAAGGAAGGACACCATAAATGGAATCAGACTCTCCTGCCTTTTCTCAAATTGAAAGGTTGATGGGTAAGTCTATTCTGCCATTAGTTTTTCCCTACAAAGAGAGAACACACAGGACTGCATTATAGTGAGTAAGCTCCCACCCCAGCAGTTTCGGACCCAGAATCACCAGCCCATCATTGTGTAGAAGACCACTGGAATGATCCAGTACTCCTGTTTGCACACCACATCCAATGCAGTAAAACAATCCCATGAAGAAATTAAAAATAAGGAGCACTCCCGTGTGTTGCATTTTCCCTCCAGCATACTAACACTCTAATACCTGCGTGATTCATCAGCCATATTCCTACAATATGGATCATATGATATTCAATTCATAATGGTACATCATTGTAGGATACAATGGATGAATTAAACAATTGCGACACTTCTTTCTACTAGCCTTGCCGCTATGTAAAAGCGATGAAGCAAGAGCATTGTGAACTGAGGGTGGGCAGGGAATGAAATCTTCCTGGCAACCAGCACACATTCTACAGAACATGAGAGTGAAATTCCTTCTTCATCCCATTCTTTTCCTATTTATCAAATTTTCAGTTTTTGCTTTGTTTTAGAATTAACTGTTGTATGATGAAGCTTCCCTTTCTATTCTCATTCACTGGTCACACTGTCTAGAACAATTCTCTCTTGTCCAAAGGCCAGTTTTATGAATGTGGTTCGTGTATACCTTTATAACTATGCATTGGTTTAAAAGATAACATAAAATTGATTCCTATAATGCACACTGATATTACAACTCATAGTCAGAGCCCATCCAGGATACACATTAACTGAGTCAGCTCACTTGTCACAGGAAGTCACAGGAGCCCTACCAGCTGCCCATTGGTCACTTGCTAAGGCCAGTTTGACTTAGTAATTGACTTTCCTTTCCTGTCTAACATCTTTCCATATTGTCTCCTAGCCTGTGTTTCCTTAACTTCTTTATTAACAACTTAATTACCAAGTCGATTTTAGTAGACCTTTTTTTTGTCTTTTCTGCTAGTATTTCAAGTGCTGTTGATTTACTTTAATTTAACCTATGTTGATTTTTTTTTTATTATTATTTTTGGCCATGTAAGTTGTGGCATAGATTTTGAAGGGTAAAAACACCAAGAGAGATTTGGGGGAAGGTTTTTCTGTAAAGAATTCACTGCATAACTGTAACTTTTTCATGTGAAAAGGACTATTTTATTAAACTCTAGTAAGAGGATAAGTTTGGGACACTCTGATTTTTGTATTTCTGTGTGAAGTACAGGGAAGTGTTTTTAATTAAGAAATTAACTGCCTCTTTCCCAGAAACTTGTGTGATTTTAGGACTATTCAGCCTGCGAGAAAAAGGAAAAGGAATAAATAGAATCCTCTTGGAGCCTGGAATGGAGCCACACAGTAGAGACCAGCTGATCAGACTGAAACAGGAAGAAAGAAAGCCCATTCTGTGGCAATGCTTATCCTTTTGTTTCTCATGGCGTCACCCTCAATAGAAACTTCTAGAGAAGAGATAACTCTGAAGGAAAGCAATTTAACCTCCTATAATTTCTAGAACATTTAACAAGCATGCTTTCTCTGCTTATTATTTTGTTCTTGCAGTGGTGGGGATCAAACTCCAGTCTGTGCCATTGAACTAACCCTCAGATCCAACTTTCTTTATCTTAAAGTATTTTTCTGTTTGTTTTACCCTTCAAAATATTAAAATCAGAGACTCCTAATATGCTCAAAAGAGCTACTTACTAAAATGATAGAACAAAATTACAAACAAACATTGAAAGGAAAACTGTTATATCTGAGAAACCCTTTGTAGGGTCTGTGCATCCCTCTCTCGGGAAATATGAAAACCTGGTTGAGAGTATAAAGTATAACACGTAACATATAGACGTATTTTGTTTTCTTCACGTAAATGTATTATCATAGGAAATTGTTGAAGTTTAAAATTATATTCAATATGAAGTTGTATGAGTTCGGTCTTATAAGCATCTAAATTGAAAGCAATTTTTACAGCCTCCCAGGTGTTTGCTTATCTATTACATGTTTTCAATCCCTATTCTTTAAAATAAGTGGTCCAAGGGGGGGGGGGTAAAATAAAACTCTGGGTATGTATTTTGAAAATAGCATTTTAATTAAATGTACTACAAACTCAGATAAGCACAGTCCTAGAATTCTCCTAAATAATGATGTTTCCAAGATCAAACTAGTACCATTTAATTACTGTCAAACTTAAAATATATTTTGAACATATATATATGTATATATATATGTATATACTTAAGTTTTTTCTCATCAGAATAAACAACTCTGAGCAGTTCCCTTAGCTGCAAGAAATTAGTTTAAGAAGAGAGACAGACAAAGGGAGGAAAGGATGAAAGAACAAGACAGAAATACAGAAGATAAAAAGGAAGGAAGGAAAGAAAGGAAGGAAGGAATGAAGAGAGAGAGAGAAAAGAAGAAGAAGAAGAAGCAAAGGAAGAAGGAAAGAAAGAAAGAAAGAAAGAAAGAAAGAAAGAAAGAAAGAAAGAAAAAAGAAAGAAAGAAAAGAAGGAAGGAAGGAAAGAAGGAAGAGAGAGAAAGAAAGAAAGAAAAAAGAAATAAAGAAAAGAAGGAAGGAAGGAAGGAAGGGAGAGAAAGAAAGAAAGAAAAAAGAAAGAAGGCAAGCAGGCAGACAGGCAAGTTGTTCACCAGCCTGGGTAACTGTTGCTTCACGGTCATTGTACTGGCCTGGGAGAAATGAAGATATTCTCAACTTTAGAGTATATTTAGAGCCTAAAAAGACACACATGCTTCTTAGTCTGACTCGCAGAACTACTATTGAAACAACAGGCCCCACAGAAGTGAGAATTAACCAAGAAATCATGTAGTGAGTCAGCGGGTAAATTTAACTCTAGAAAAGAAGATTCCAAGGGTTAGAATTTGTCAGACCACCTTATAATATGAGATAGCGATGGTAAGTGGTGGACCGAACCATATCTTGTCCAGGACTGCTTGGATACACTGATGCTTGGCTCTCAGTTTAAATTTTCATTTCACTTCAGGAATCTGAAGGTGGAATTGACGGGTTTGTTGAATCTCTTTATTCTTCTTGCCAATGGGGCCACAATAAATAACACACCACCCTTTTTTCTATACACTATGAATTTGCCTTTTAACTGGCTTATTGAGGACAAGTGGTCAGGCCTGACTTGATGTACAACTTGTGATACTCACACATTCCCAGTTCAAAACCATACTCATTTGTAATTTTTACTTAGGAGGAATTAGTAAATTACATAATTCAGTTTCCACATTATAGTTGTAAGAGATATAAAATATGTTACACAGTTACTTTCATGTTACTCAAAATGAGAGGGCTATGCAGGAGACTTTAGAATGGTTCTTTCTCCCTTTTTCTTGTTGAAACACTATGTTCTTATGACATTTGTTCTTAAGACAGATCTATAAGAATATTAAACTTGTTGCCACAATTTAAAGTGCCAAAAGGTGAAAATTAGACACTTTCACTTTGCTTGGACAAGTTGACAGGAATCGATCTACATCCTAGGAAGCATATATCTTAAAAGCAAAATAAGAAAAAAATAAATTAGTAACTAACTAGGCTGGGCCAAAATCACATGCTGGCGGAATATCAATTTAATTTAATAACTGGCCAGAGATCCAAGGTCAATAAAAAGAGATGCATTTGTGTTTTTATTTCTTGTTAAATTTTTGATTAGGCAATTTTCAAACATGCATTAGAAATAATAGGCTACATTTCTATGTCACTCTTCACTTACACAGCGAAGCTGAAGAGTGAGTTTGTGATAACTGTCTTTTTTGAAATCAGCTTTAAACTGTTTTGTAGCACAGCAACAGAACCAGAATTGTGAGGGATTGGAGGGTTGGCTTATGAGCTAAGACCACTGGGGTTCAGTTCCCAGACGCCACTTTGGTCAGCTCATAATTACCCATGACTCTAGCTTCAATGCCCTCTTCTGACTTCAGTAGGAAACTGTACTCAAATGAACATATGTACACATAGAACACACACACACACGTACAATCACACACACATACTTAAAAATAAAATTAAATCTTAAGAAAACAAATGAAAAGGTTGCATCCTATGATAGATGCCCACATACCAGGTGCATGTGTGTTTTGCACAAACAACACTGTAAAGTACTGTCATAGAATCTGACATATGTCAGTCATCCAAACATTTTTAACTTGATATGAAAAAAAAAACCTGAGCCAAAGCTCTCTGAAATCGAATGTGAACTCATTTTGAAGCACCAGCAGTGTTTGAATTTTAAATTAACCTATTTACAATGAAACTCTGCTTCTGATTGCCGTCATCTTCAGGAAAATTAACACTAATGATCATTGGTGTCATAATGCAATTTCCCCACAAAAAAATCACGCGGGCTTCATTACTGTTTACATAAATTGTCATAAATACCAATTATGGCTGAACATAGAATGTAATCCTCTTTTTTTAAAAATCATAATCAGACGATTGTTCCTCTAATTCCTATGCTAGGGTGATGAGGTTTAGATGCAACCTTTGTTGCTCAGGAAGTGTTTTCATGGTAGTTAGCTTTTGCTCTAAGTGCTGGTTGGCTTCTTGTCAAATTGCTCACCCTCAATTTGGATCATGTAGTCCTTGTACCTTTGCGGAGTGTCCTCTAACGTACAGGGAAGAACAGGGAGACATGAATATGGCAGATGAGGGAGATACAAGCTGGAAACTGTCCTCCAGGTATCTGCTGAGAGATGGCTTCCAGTGGGATTGATAACAACCTTTGGTGTAATTACAGCAATGGCCTCATAAAGGACTAACACAATTACGGGCCTGTTAGGAAAGGGTATCAATTCGGGCTTCCCCCACAGGTCAGTAGAATAAATAGCCAGTAAAGAAGATGCCCTGCTAAGTGGCTAGATTTCAAAGCAACGAAGAGTTAAGTGACTGGCAGGGGAGTGAAGAGAAAGATTAGAATACAAAGATCCAGCATCTGTATCATTTTGGTCTCTAAGAAGGAGGTAAGTCAGCTGGAGGGGGTCATTCCCAAGGAGAGTAAGGACATCTCTCCCTGACCCCTGCAGACAAAAGCCCTGGCACTGCTTTCTGTAATATGACAAAGCAAAGCCAAGAATCATACTGTTTTCATTTGCTTTATCTCAGCTTAGAATTCTTTGTATTAGTTAATTTTCTCTCTCATTTCCTCTTAGCTTACTCATAAAACATAACAACAAAGCTTGCATCAATGTCCCTTCCTCTTCTGATTCAGACTCAGGGAATTTCTTAAAAATGAGAGTCTGAAGAAAATCAGTTCATGCTTCCTTGAAGGGCTCTACCCTTGTGGGCCTGTGACTTTGTATACTTACGTGTTCTCTGCTACTGTAGCTCCTAGTAGAACATTGGCAACAGACCTTAGCTCTTCTCACTCTCTACCATAGTTCTAGGCTTCAGTGATAGCTCCAGGGAACTATAGTGAAACAACCACGACTCTTCATAGTTCTAGGCTTCAATGATAGCTCCAGGGAACTATAGTGAAACAACCACGACTCTTAGATTAGGAAGATAATAAAGAAAATTGTAAAGGAGTTCATCTGTGCGGAACATCAAAGAGGAATGCAAAGAAGTCTCATAAGATTAACCATTGTTCAGATGTCCAAACCAGACGAACACTAACAGTTAGCAACTTGAATGAACAGGGAAGAAAATTGGGATTTTTCATATCTTTATCTTCCATAATCTCATGCATTATCAGTAACAGGGTGAGACTTTCAAATCTGTTGTGATTGCTTTTAAAAAGCCAGCTATTTATCTTATCACACCACATAAAATTCCCAGAAGGAAGTAGGGAACAAGAGAGTGTATGAGAGACTCATGAGCTATGTAATGAGACATGGAAAATGCAGCCTTTCTTAATAATCATTTAAAAAAGAAAAAAACAGAGTTTTATATTGGACAAAAGTAGTCCCAAACACACCCAGGTTGGATCCAGAGCCTCTGCATGTTGAGAACTCTCTAATGTGTTCTGACTTTGTTTAATAAATTTCTAATTATGTTCTACAACACAAAATTAAATATTTCTGTCTCCATTGTGTGTGCTTATTCATGAGCTGGGCATTAATCGTAAAACAATGTTTTTTGTTGTTTATTTATACCAGATGTGAGTATTTATGCTGCTAAGCTGAGTTCCCTGCTAGGTCTTTATTGGTATAGGAGCTGTCTGTTTTTGCATGAAAATGGTTTCCGGGCTCTGGAGTTCATCTCTACCCTTGTGTTTAAAACAACAACTTTTTTTTTTTTTTCTGAGAAGAATTTATGAATAACTAAGAGATTTCTGTTGTGGCTTTCCTGGTCTCTCACCAGCAGGGCATCCAGAATATGTTTTGGGGGACCAAGAAAATTCAATTTGGGATTTGCTTCAGTTTACAATGCTGGCTGCTTGCAAACAAAGGCAGCCTGATCCAGGGAGAGCCTGCTTCAGACACATATGTGCATTGTGCTAACGTTCTACTTATTCATTGATTTTGAGAAATGTAGAAACTTGTTTCATGCAGGCAGGGTGATTGCAGCACACCCTCCAGGTTCTGACTCCATGTTATGGTATTCAGTTCATGACCACAGTAGGTATATTTTTTTAAGAGTATTATTTTTTGTCACTTAATAAACACAATTAAAAATTTAATTTAGGGGTTAAAATTTTCTTCTTTTTATTCTGTTTCTTCATAATTCCACTCAACAATTTTGGCATCATTGTTAAGAGATATTTTGATGTCTATATTAAAAATAAATATTGGGCTGGAGAGATGGCTAAGAGCAATGACTGCTCTTCCACAGCACACAGATTCAATTCCCAGAATACATGTTGTTGACTTACAATTGTGTGTAACTTCAGTGTCAGAACTGGATTCTCTTTTCTGGTCTCCTTAGGCACCATACATGCAAGCACAAACGCCATACATATATAAATGTAATAATAATAGTAATAATAAATGGCACTTTATTGTTATTTTCTCTATTTACTATTTGTGATACAGATTTTCCTATATAAAGATCTTTCTGTATTAGGTTTTCTTGTTATATAATTTATTATCTATATTATTTAGTAATCATTTATCATAAATTGGCTGTACAAACCAAAGTTGTTGCTTCATCCTACCTTTTAGACAAATAATTGAGTAGAATAGACAAATGGCTACTTTATGATCTAAAAAACATTGTTCTTAATCAATATGAGGTAATAATCAAAAATATATGAAATGCTATTAAGTCCCATATTTAAGTCAGGATGGTAGGTTTAACTACCTTCAACATGAAAAAGTATAGCCAAGAAACCTGAAAAATGGTAAAAGCAATTGGCTGCTCTACCAAAGGACACAGGTTTGTTTCCAGAGCACATGTAGGTGGTTTACAATTGTATGTAATTTCAGTTCCAGGGCATCAGATTCCTTCTTTTTGCCTCTCTGTGCACCAGGCACACACATGATGCCCAGATATACAAGCAAGCAAAACTCCCATATACATAATAATAATAATAATAATAATAATAATAATAATAATGGTAAATGAGTACATTTTAAAAAATGAAATAACCCTCCCTCCTTTTAATAAAAGTGTATGTATCTGAATGATCCTGCAATGTAATGTCCAATACATGGTATGCTATAACCAGGGATCCATAATAGGCATCATTGTGAACTGTAGGCAGATTTAAAGATAAACACCTAAAATGTTTTTGAAGCCACTGAAATCATTAACTGATTTAGAAATTTAACACTGAAAGAATCAATGTGTGCCACTTCTGAAAAACAAACAAGCAAACAAACAAAAAAGCCCTAACAATGTTAACAACAATGGCATTTTTTTTCTCATGGGGAGAGGCTAGGACCTCATGGCTTTGAAGTATTCTCATAGTAGCCTCAGTGGTGGGATCCCCATCAGGTTAGCAAGTGGCTCTGCCCAGATGGTGAAGTTTAACAAATGTGTGCAAGCCTCAGTCAAAGACATTCTTACATGGCAATTACTGACCCAGCAAAGAGGAGGACTGTGATGAAGATGCACCCCTAATATCTTACAGATATTCACACTAGCCATCTCCTCTCCTCCAACACAGGCATTTACATTTTATCCAGGCCAGAAAAGAGAATCCAATTCTGACTTGTAGGTTATGTTTGAAGCATTATGGTGGGGAGGAAATTCAAATTCCTTATTGAGACTCTGTAGATATATATGTATCTACACATATATATATATATATATATAATTTGCATAGTGGGACATTTAACTGTAGTATACAAAGCATTTAGAATCACTGGGAAAATCATAAGATGAAAGCAACATGAGAACTTGAAGAAAATTTTTAATATTTGAGCAGCTTGAAAATTTCCAAACCTGAACCACATATACCAGCAGATACTGTGACATCTTGGAGAGAATTGCTATCTTGTTACTGGGGGAAACTGAGTGCATCACCTCAAAAGAGCACATGCGGGTATGGACGTGTGATTCTGACACATAGACACCTTTACCTTTACCGTAGCGAGAATCAGAAAAATGAACCTAAACCACTAGACCAATCTGTGGGTGATTCAGGAAGAGAAATGAGACAGTAACTTCAGTGTGGGTGCCCAGAGATGGTGGGAGGGTCCACTTCAGTCTGTGACATCAGCAAGAACTGCCACAGCATTGGCTGAGGAGGAACAGATTTTTGTCTTCAAGAGGGAAAGAAGGTGTTGGAAAATGAGCTAGACCACTCTTCTCTTCTTAACAGGGGGTCTTCAAATGAAACTCTTTTCTTTTTTATGAGTGAAACAATTTTATTATAAACACAACTGTTCTAATTAAGGACACTACACAGCCAAGAGTGAACACTAATGATATCATTGCGTATGAGGTAAAGTAATAAAAGGAAATAAGGCTATACAGTACTGTCTGACCTCACACAAGCCTGAGACAGTTATTTCTGTTCAGTAGATGAGTGCCCTAAGATAAAACTATGAAACATATGTAATGTGTCAAAATGCTTTAAAATGGTTCAAATTTTAACTAGTGACATTCGTTAAAGTAAATGTCACTAGTGTCTGCTTTAAAGAAAATCAAAAAGCAAAACATAAAACTCACCATTGTTTGTTCTCTGCTGTTTTGTCCTAATAATTTTTTAATTTATTTATTGCTTCAGGGTACATCTCCATCATAATGTCCTCTTTCCACCCTTCCTAGTCCCGCCCTCTCACCCTCTACCCCCTAACCTTTCCATCCCACTCCTCTGGAGTGGAGTGTCCCTACATAACAGTCCCTTGCCCCAGTTCAGTAGTCATATGAAGGCCAAGAGCCTCCTCACACACTGGGGACCTAAAAGGCAGCGCCATTAGGGCAAAGTGTCTCATTGACAGGAAGAAAAAGTCTATGTTCCTGTTCCCTTTGGTGTGTTGGTTGTAGTATAAATATCCTGTACTATATAGTGAATAGATGCCATGTGCATCCTTCTGAGTCTGGGTTAGCTCACTCAACATGAGCTTTTCTAGTTCCATCCACTTGGCTGCAAATTGCATAATTTCATTGTTTCTGATACCTTAGTATTCCATTGTGTAGATGTACCACAGTTTTTTAATCCATTCTTCGGTTGAGGGACATCTGGGTTGTTTCCAGTTTCTAGCTATTACAAATAAGGCTGCTATGAACATAGATGAGGAAACTTCCTTGTGGTTTGGTGAGGAATCATTTGGATGTATACCCAGAAGTGGTATGGCTGGGTCCCGAGGCAGAGCTATTCCAAGTTTTCTAAGATATCGCCAGACTGACCTCCATAGTGGTTGCACAAGCCTGCACTCCCACCATCAATGGAGGAGGGTTCCCCTTTTCCCACACCCTGGCCAGCATGTGCTGTCATTTGAGCTTTTGTTCTTAGCCATTCTGACAGGTGTGAGATGGAATCTCAGAGTTGTCTTGAGTTGCATTTCTCTGATGATTAAGGATGCTGAGCATTTCTTCAAGTGTCTCTCAGCCTTTAGGAGTTCCTACTTTTTGAATTCTCTGTTTAGCTCTTTTCCCCATTTTTTTAATTGATTATTTGGTTTCTTGGCATTTAATTTATTGAGTTCTTTGTAAATTTTGGATATTAGCCCTTTTTCAGATATGGGATTGGTGAAGATTTTTTCCCAATCTGTAGGCTGCTGTTTTGTTCGAATGACAGTGTCTTTTGCCTTACAGAAGCTGATGAAATTCTTTTCAAGAGCCAAGGAAACTAAGGTGTTATTAGAAGTCAACTGACTGGGAAGAAGGGAAATGCCCCTACTCCAGCCTCCTTCAGGTATCTGTGGTGGTTAGCTTTAATTGTAAACCTGGCATATCCTACACTAACTTGGAA
This sequence comes from Lophiomys imhausi, assembly GCA_907164525.1. Lineage (NCBI taxonomy): Eukaryota > Metazoa > Chordata > Mammalia > Rodentia > Muridae > Lophiomys > Lophiomys imhausi. The sequence goes on along the minus strand of CAJQZJ010008587.1, from coordinate 5,785,952 downwards.
ACAGTATCAGTGAAGGATTGGGAACACGTCCCTATGGACATTCTTAATTAAATTAATTGATATTGGAAGACCCAGCCCACTCTAGGGAGCACCATTCTCAAGGCAGTTGGTCCTGAACTGTTTGCTTAGAGACACTGCTCTTAGAAGCAGCAAGCAAGTGAACATGTATACATTCATTTCATTCTTCTCTCAGCTGTGGGAATGATGAGCCCAGCTGTCTGAATTTCCTGCTGTGACTTCTCTCAAATGATGGACTACAAACAGGAATTGGTAAACTAGAACAAACCCCTCTCTCCCCTACGTTGCTTTTCATCAGTTGATTTTATCACACTACCAGAAATGAAACTTGGACAACCTCCCTTCTCACAAAAGGGGTTGGGGGGGGCAATAACACCAGAAAAGGAAAAAAAAGAGATATAAGGGATTGAGTCTTAGACACTAAAAATCTAATCCATTCCTCCCAGAGAGCTTTACTCAACCCACACATTTCTTCTCACTTTGAAGAAAAATTTGTGGGTATATTTATAAATAGTGAACGCAGATTCAAGAGAGAGCATGCATCACAACCAGGCAGATGTGGCAGAGATCTTAGCAAGATCACATCACATATTTAAAATAACTAATGAATATGCTAATAGCCCTAATGAAGAGACTATTGCTTAAGAATTGAAAATTTTAATTCACAAGCAATTTGCATCCTATTGTCTTTTGCACTGCAATCTTGTTTTATTTTACATGACAGAATATCTTACTTTAAGGGAGAGGAAAGAAGGTGTGAGAGGGATGAAGAAGATATGTTATTTAAGGATGGATAAAGATCATATCTGTGCCAAATGTGAAGTGGATCAGGTGTTACATGGCTTCACAGAGTAGAGATCTAATGACAAAACCACCCTGTGACTATAGGATGGGTCTGAATGTGGTGACCCCTGGCACCTAAGAACTATGACAGGGAAAGCTGGGACCATAGGGGTCAGGCTTGCAGCCACAAGAACCATAAGACAAACTCGTCCCTTCTCTCGGTTCACACCCTTGGACTGGTCGTAGGCATCTTAGGTCTGTATAAGACCTTCTGTGCAAAACCTACAGTTGTGAACAATCACAGAATATAGCCTTTCTCTGGTTAGTATCATTTGGTTTAGGATTTTCTGACTTCTTTCTGCTGTGAAAGGTGCACCTTTGGTAGAAATTATACCTGAAGCTTTGTGTTTTGTTGTGTTTCACCCAGTGATAGGCAGTGACACCTCTCCTGGTGTGAGGTAAGGCGTCTAAGAAGTCATGCTTTTATAGAAGCCCTGTGGGGTACTGTGCTGCTCAGTAATGACTTTCAACAAATAATAGCTTTAAATACATTTTCAATTTGCTATGTTTTCAAGTTATAATGAGTTCATAGGGACACATATTTAGTGTAAGATTACAATTCTGCATGTGTGGGGAGGCTCTAAATTTATATTAACACCTAAGGATAGGTGTGGTTTGAGTTTCCAAGTTGACAGTTCACCAAGTGGTTAGTTGTAGCCCCCTGTCCACAATCTCCTAAGGTGAAGAGCATCACCTTTTTACTTACCTGTGCTTTCAGAGCTTTGTTCCTTAGGGAAAGAGAAACAATGGTCACCTGCTGTTTGCCTCTGAGTTTGCTCAGGAAATAGAGCTGGGAAAAACACATTCTAAAAGACTGATCTGAACAGTACACAAGTCTTCATTGCTGGTACTTTTGTCTAGGAACAAGTAAATATCATCATGTTTGAAGGCCAGAGTTATCAAAAAAAAAAAAAAAGATCCATTATCCACCCAATGCAAGGAACTGGTGTGATTTGGAGGAATGAGACTGGATATAGAGAAATTTTTCACTTCACATCTCTGGGCTGAGTCCAGATAGAATGAGAATGACCAAATGTCACTCTAATTAGAAGGCAATAACATTCCATGGCAAAGTGAATTCCATCCTTTGAACTTGCTTCAAGGCAACATTTGTCTTCATTATGTGACGTGCATCCATGGCTTGGCAGCTGCATCTCCTTTGAAGAGGCTTCTGCTACAATAATGGGAAGGTGGGACCATTTGCCTGACTGAGAGCCCAGGGTGCCCCAAACAAAGTGCTACTCAGCTAGGCCTGGCCAAACTTCATACTGCTTTTCAGTAACTGTTTATAGAGGATTGGAAAGGGAAACATCCCTGACAGATTGTGGAAGGGATGTTTATGAAAATTAGACCAGGTAACAGGATACAGTCTGTGGTTTCTTTCAGTCTCCTAGAGGTCCACACTTGCCCCCTTTCTACTCTGAATTTGATTGAAACACAAAACTCTGTTGGTAATAAAGCCAAGTCAATACGAAGGTGAAGCTTCTATATGTAAAGTATTTTGATCAATAGCAATATTTTTTTTTCCTTTTTCTCCATCTTGCAGAATCCCTTGGGATCTATTTCCTCTTCAGGGGACTAGTTGTAGGAAGTGGAACTTAAGACTTGGCCTTTGGCAAGTTTGAGGTCATTGAATAAATAGCTGACATGGGGTTCCCTCTCTTCTCATCTTCTCTCTTGCCTTACTCAGAGTCAAATATCAATGTATTCATCTTTATCCTCTCTCCAGCAATGTCTTTGAGAGATACTACAAAAGCAAGTCCTGAAGAAGGAAAAGGGGTTAAGAAGCCAGTTTACAGTGTGAAGGAGTGAAACGCAGAAAACAAAGTTAGCATAGTGGGAATCTTGGATAGGAATAGGAATGCATGTGGTTTGGAGGTAGCATAGGATTCAAGTGAGAAATTGTTCGTGAGAATTGCTGAGATGAAGCTATGTCTACAAAGTCTGATTAAGTAAAAATCTTCCCTAGAAACAAACATTAAAATTCCCTTTAACACGTATCGCTAAAGCCAGACTGAAAAGTTAGATATAGCAAACATAGAAAAAGCCTTGTACCTAGGACAAGGAACTCTTTACTGTACTTGTGCTCAATCTCATGAATTCAAGATATCTTCTTTTTTATAAGTAACATATTCTAGCCTCCAATGCTGCATTATTAGGTAATCCATAAATATTAGTTGTTGACATAACTTGTTTTCAAATACAAGGTAGCACTCTAACTTTAATAATGGTAGAAAAAATGAAAAGAATATAAAATAAAAATAGGTTTTCATTTTAGTGTCAAAATATTTATAGAGAAGTCTGCTAGAAAGTATGTTGTAGCTGGATATCTTCTCCTATAAGGGATTCTTTATGAACCAATCCACTACAAATCAGATTAACTCATTGAGGGTTATTGGAGTCAAATACTAGATGTTTGCAATGATGTAAAAGGTTTTAATGAAAAAGATAGCTCTGAATAAAACTGGCCATGTTTTGATATATGAGACCTGTACCAACACAAAAAACAGCATAAAATAGAATTTATGTATAACACAAATGTAAGTTTTGGTCTGTGTCTTAGCCTGCATTATGCTGGTGATACAAAGACCCACAACTCAGACATTCATGAGAAAAGCCAAGAATTTTTCATGGTCCTGGAGACTAGGAAATCTGAGTTTCAGCTGTCTGTATTTAGTAGAAGGCAGAAGAACAGGAGAGTGAGAAGATGAGGTAAGAAAAAGAAAAAACAAATATCTTTTTATCAAGAATTTCTGCAGTACTTAGCCTGCTCCCATGAGAACTACACTAATCATCCTTTTAAAATTACTTTTTAGTTTTGTTTTTAGATTATAACAAATTTATTATCTCCTTCTTTCCTTCTTTTCCTCCAAATCCCTATAAAACCCTCCTTGGTCAATTTTAAATTCTTGGTCTCTTTTTTCATTAATTATTCTTACTTGCATATACATACACACATGCAAAAACATACACATATGCATACACATATACACATACATACACAGATAGATACAGATACAGGTATAGATACATACATTCCTAAACATCATATGCTCCATCTGTATAATGTTACTTGTATTTGTGTGTTCAGTGCTGACCGCTGGATAATCAACTGGCATCCTCTTTCATCAACTGGCATCCTCTTTCACAGGGAAGACTGTTTCTCCCATTCTCAGCATCCTATGAGGCCTCATTCCTACACCATTGTAACCCCTCCTAAAAGTCTGACCTCTGAGATATGGCCAGACTGATTTCCATAGTGGTTGTCCAAGCTTTCACTCCCACCAGTTTTGGAGGAGTGTTCCCCTTTCTCCACACCCTCGCCAGCATGTGCTATCATTTGAGTTTTTGATCTTAGCCATTCTGACGGGAGTGCGATGGAATCTCAGAGTCGTCTTGAGTTGCATTTCTCTGATGATTAAGGATGTTGAAAATTTCTTCAAATGTTTCACTGCCATTAGAGATTCCTCCTCTGTGAATTCATGGTTTTGCTCTGTTTCCCATTTTTTGATTGTTATTTGATTTCATGGTGTTTAATTTCTTGAGTTATTTATAAATTATGGATATTAGCCCTCTGTCAGAAGTGGGGCTGGTAAAGATCTTTTCCCAATCTGTAGGTTGGTGTTTTGTTCTAATGACAGTGTTTTTTTGCCTTACAGAAACTTGGAACAGCTCTACCTCAAGACCCAGCCATACCACTTCTGGGTATAGATCTAAATGATTCCTCACCAAATCACAAGGAAGTTTCCTCATCTATGTTCATAGCAGCCTTATTTGTAATAGCTAGAAACTAGAAACAACCCAGATGTCCCTCAACCGAGGAATGGATAAAAAACTGTGGTATGTCTACACAATGGAATACTACTCAGCTATCAGAAACAATGAAATCTTGGAACTAGTAGCTAAATGAATGGAACTAGAGAAGCTTATCCTGAGTGAGCTAACCCAGACTCACAAGGATGCACATGGCATCTATTCACTTATAATCAGATTTTAGTCATACAGGATAACTATACTACAACCAATGCACCAAAGGGAACAGGAACATAGACTTTGTTACCTGTTAATGAGACACATTGCCCTAGTGGTGCTGCCTTGTAGGCCCCAGTGTATGAGGAGGATCTTGGCCCTCATATGACTGCTGAACTGGGGCAAGGGATGGATATGTAGGAACACTCCACTCAGGAGGAGGAGTGGGATGGAAGGGAGAGGGGGTAAAGGGTGGGAAGGCGGGACTGGGAGGGGTGGAAAGAGGGCACTGTGATGGAGATATAACCTGAAGTAATAAATGAACATTAGAAAAAAGTCTGACCCCTACTGTGTTTCAATGGGGCATGGAGATACTTGAGCTTGGAAGATACATCCAAACCACAGTTTCTTAGATAAATGAACAATGACATGCAGGTCCAATTGCTGAATTCTACTAACACCCCAGCACTTTTTACAATAGCAAAAAACAGTTCCAAGCAACCAGATTTCCAAAATGTCCTGTGTAACTAAACCGCAACTGTTGACAACGATGGCTTTGTAAACTGAGGCTACTGCTACGACTACCTTCCACATTTGTTTCCTGTATTCCTTTGATGTAATAAAAATCTGCATTGTGCCACAGAGCCATAACGAATCCTCACTTGGGAAATTCAAGTTGATCAATTAGTGTAAATCAACCCCTCCCCCCCAAAAAAAACATCTAGATTGGAATTTCTTACGCATAAGATTTTGATTTGGATTAAATTGTGTGAGTTATTTGTTTCTGTTTTGTGTTACCTGTGCTGGATAAGCAACAACTATTCCACTTGGATCAGCTTACAGTGAACAGAAAAATCTCAGAGTTCCCTTCCTAACCCTTTTCCCTAACTAATGAAGAGCATCACCAGTGCTTGCTCTCCTGGAACAGGATTTGCTTTGTGACAACATTTTCCTGGTATCATAGCTTAAATTCCTTCAAAACAGAAATCTTACTGGTTAGTTCAGATTAATTTCACAAACACTGGAGATGTCAATTTAATCTTTGAGAGTTTAGTTTATCAGCATCAGCTCTACTTTTTTCTCTTGAGAATTTAATCAACAGATTTTTTTCTGTAAAACTCTGATAATACCTAAGAGATAGTACTGTTCACTGTTTGCTACTCCATCCATACTCTTCATGAGTCTACTTGTGCATGATAAAATAGGAAGAGGGCAAGCTACACCTTCCCCCTGATGTTCTGTTTTTATAAGTCACCAGAGCAAACTAACAATACAAATCTGTGAACTCCATGAAAAATAAATTGCTTCCTTGTTTTAAAATTTAAACTCCCTGCCAAATGAAGGCAGAGGTAGCATCTATGTGGAACTATAATATTATAGAGTGTTAACAGAGCCAACTTTGTTATGTTTATCTCAGCCAGGATCAAATACTTTTGTACCTAGAAGGATCCTCCTTAAAGGGATGGGAACAGTTCAGGGTAGGATACTTTCTCAAAAGTCCCTGAATTATTCAGTTTATGCTAAAGTTTCTACATCCATTGTAGAAGTGTTCTTTTTTTTTAAAATGTCACTAACTTTTTGCCCCTGTTAATAGCATAATTGATTAATTAAAATATAAATTCATCCTTTATCAATCAGAATTTACTGCTAAGTACTCCATGCATGCAGTGCAGTAATTACCAACTTGTCAACATGTCTATCATCCAGTTCTTGCTGGGCTCCTTAAATGGATGCACTTATTGACATCTGTTTTTTCATGAGAGAATTCTCAAGCTCAGTAGCGGACTCTGGACTCTGAACTTTCTCAGTCATAACTTTCCTTCCCACTAAAGAACAAATGTCCTTCTCAGGGGGAATATTTTATTTCAGCTTTACCAAAGCCTTCAGTGAAGTTACCAGAAAAAGTATATAATTTTGATTTTTACTCTATAAAAAGAAGTGGTATTGACCATTGTTTATTGTGCAAAAATAAGATTGTATTGGATTACATCGGTATTGATCTTTGTATATTGATACAAAATTAAGATTATAGTTGGCCACAATGGTATTGACCCTTGCATATGGACGTAATATTAAGATTATATTGGGCTACATAGGCATTGATCTTGGTATATTGATACATAATTAAGAGTATATTTAACCACAATTGAATAGATCTTTGTATATTGATACAAATTTAAAGGTAACGCTTCCTAATGGTATCATACCTAGAGATACTTAAAAATAAAATGTGAAG
>CAJQZJ010008587.1:5715047-5732514 GCA_907164525.1 Lophiomys imhausi | reverse complement strand
AAGAGAAGGAACCATCTGTTGGACTGAAAGGGGAAACTTCTGGGGGGAAGAGGATGGAAGGGCGGGATAGGAAGGGGGAATAGGGAGGGGTTTGTTACTGAGATGTAACTTGAAGAAAAAAAATAAAGTATTTTAAAAAAATTAATTTTAAAAAGTACATTCTCAACCTTGTCTTTTGGAAAAATTCCCCTTATTCAGCAAAAGATAATGTAAGGTTGCCCTGTTAGCTCAGCCTTGCAAAAAATGCTCCTGTCTACTGGCATGAGCTTTGTTCCTTCACCTCAGGCAGGTGGTAAAGGCAGTTTTCAAAAGAGGATGAAAGAGAATGCCAAATTAGGTTAAGCACCAAAATAGGGAAATGACCTGGCTTGCCCTGGTGGGAAGAGATTGGACTGCTGAAGTCCATCCAAGTTCATCTCTTCAAAGCCCTGTTTAAGTGCAGCTCTTGGGACAATGAAAGCACAGAGACTGGTTGGCTAGGATGCCCTTCCAACTTTTTGTTAATGGGCTCTTCAGTTAATGTTCTGGGGAGGAATACCCCAGGAAGTAATTATTTTACATACTGGATTTATTCCAGTCAGACAGGATTTTCTCTAAGCCTCTGTTTTGAACTAAAGATGTTGGATATTCTGCATTCTGTGGTCCCATGCAGATAAATAAGACCCGGTGGAGATAGGAGTTTTCATCAGAAGAACACAGACGATGTACGTTCCCAGAACTGTACATATGAGTGTGTTTACCAAATGTGTCGATCAGCCAATCACATAGAGTTCTCCTTAAACGGTTGAAGCGCAAACAGGACCTGTCTCTAGGTTCAGAAATGAGTTCTTTAATACATGTCTGTATTTCAGAGAAGCATACCAGTTGTACAGGCATATAATGTTGGCTTGCAGAGATGACATCATGTCCAGGGAAGGCCTCTAGTGATGGCAGTCTTCCTTTGATTCAAATGCCTTTTACATATTATACATATATAGAGATCCTGTCTGTTCAGTGAAAGTTCTGTCTCTTGATTATTATCTTTTTTGTTTTGTTTTGTTTTTTGAGACAGGGTTTCTCGGTGTAACAGCCCTGGCTGTCCTAGACACGATTTGTAGACCAGGCTGGCCTTGAACTCACAGAGATCTACCTGACTCTGATTCCTGAGTGCTGGGATTAAAGGCATGCACCACCATGCCTGGAATTTATCTTTTTTTTTTAAATATGGTTATTTATTACTTCAAGATACATCTCCATCACAGCCCCCTCCTCTCACCCTTCTCAGTCCCATCCTCCAAACTTCTACCCTGTCTCCCACTTATCCTACTCCTCCCGTGTGGGGTTCTTCTACATATCAGCCCCCTCAGTTCATCAGTCATATTAGAGATAAGAGATTCCTCTTTCATTGGGGGCCTACATGGTAGCTCCACTAAGGCAAAGTGTCCCACTAACAAGTAACAAAGTCTACTGTTCCTTTCTGTTTGTTGGTTGTACTATATGTTCCTGTACTATACAGCTAAAATACAGTTCTAAGTGAATAGATGCCATGTGCATCTTTCTGGGTCTGGATTATCTCACTTAGGATGAGGTTTCTAGTTCCATCCACTTGCCAGAAAATTTCATAATTTCCTTGTTTCTGATAGCTGAGTAGTGTTTCATTGTGTAAATATACCACAGTTTTTTTTTTTTAATCCATTCTTTGGTTGAGGGATGTCTTTGTTGTTTCCAGTTTTCAACTATCACAAATAAAGCTGCTTATGAACATAGTTCTCAGTGGTCCAGCATTTCACTGCCGAATCATTATCTCTTAAAATCTTCTCTGGCTACTCTAACCCTTACCCAACCGTGCTGGGTCTGAAAATCTACTGTCAAATGGACAAGCTGAATATGTGTCTCTTTTGAGGTAAATTTTATCCTGAACTTAAGGTTCTGTAAATTAGGCCCTCGTGTCATAGGAGATAATAATCTTCAGATAAAAGGCATTTAACAAAAATAAATACCAAGATATGAAGAGAAAAAGATTAAGTGGCTTTCTCCTGGATTATAAGGTTGAAAGGAGGAAGATATCTGCCTACATGTTTTTGATCCTCTTATAAGGGTTGGAACCAGGTTTATGTAGACATCAGAAAGTACTCATGCTGGGAAAAGAAGGGTGACTACTTAATAGGAATTAAAAATAATTACTAAAGAGTCCATGATTCCCTCTTGTTGCCCTGGCTCCTACAGTGACACCTACCTGGGGAATATAGACACATTCACTGCCTTTGGGATCAGGAAAGTATTCCTACTTCTCTTTCATATTACAACAAGTGAGGGCACAGACTATTCTGGGAAGGTGAAGGACATTTCTTGATAATCCACACACCTGTTATTAATAACAAAATTCCCCTACCTGCTTCTTGCTGGTACCGTGTGACAAGAACACAGGTCAGAGTGCTATATTCCTTCAGCCTCCTAGAAGCCTCGAGATTTGATAAAGATAATTGATTTCTTATTTTATTCTAATTTTTGCTAGTGTGTGTGTGTGTGTGTGTGTGTGTGTGAGAGAGAGAGAGAGAGAGAGAGAGAGAGAGAGAGAGAGAGAGAGAGAGAGAGAATGTTATACAGCCCAGGGTCTTTACTCTCTACCTCTTGACTATTGATTTTCTTACTAAATTAATATACAGGGAGAAAGAGAGTTCCATTAACTTGGACTCACCTAATTATCAAAACATAGAAGCCTTTCTATTCTAAACCTTTGCAAAAGTGTGAGGGATGACCTAAAAGAAAAAAGAATGGTCTGAACTGAAGTTGAACAAATTTTCATTTGGACCTTTTGCTGGTCCTGGGGTTTTGTCTTAGATGCAATTATTCCAGCATATTCTCAACACCAATGCTTACAAGACCTACAGCTTTTTAAACATTTAGTTTTAAGCTGTGTTTATTTCATCAATAAAATTGTACTAACTGTGACCTTTTCAGGGGTATATATTTGCAGCATTCTGATAGAGAAAATCTTCATGTATCTAATGGTTAAATATGACATGCTTGTAAAGATATACTGATGCTTTTTGGAGGTTATAGGCTTTATTTTTAAAAGCAAACACAAAACCTAGTAGAGATCCAGAATATCTAACTGTACAGAAGTTCATTGACATGTACACATCTTGAGTTTAGTTGATTTAAGTGACTGACTTATAGTAAATATTCCAGACTGATTTTAGGTCAAAATTTTTTTTTGTGCTTAAGCTGGAAAATGTTTCTTATTGTATTTCGTTTGTTTGTTTGTTCATCTCATAAAAAGTTTCTATACAACACTTTGTCAGTAAGTTTGCCCTCCTTAAGATGAATGGTACCTGTGATTTCCTATATCTCCCCAGTCAGAAATCTTTAGGGAGATTTAAAGTATACATTGTACTCTCTTGGCAGAAGACAAAGATAAGGCCACATTACTTAATCCCTTCTTGTCAGGATCTTGAAATAATTAAAAGATCACTAAATTAAAATATGCTCTTCTTTTTTTCTGATCATTTAATTATTCAAGGTTTTCTTTTATTCCAAAGTCAAGGTGCACTTTTGTTGTCATTTTTAAATCTTAAAAAAACTAATCAATCAAATGATCAATGACAATATTGTTCTTTTGCATTTTTAATAACAGGAAATATGGAAACCGAGGTTACATGTTGGCTTTCTCAGTTCAAACAGCAAAGGTCCATTTCCCCATTGACTTGGTGTTTCACAGGCCGTCTCTCAAACACTGTCTTCTATCAGCTCCCGGGGACATGTAGCAATTCCCAGGATTCCTGAATTATACTTCAATTAGAGGCTTTACAGAATCTAACTTCAAAGCTGTTCAGAATATATTTGTGGGTTACCCAACATCAAAGTGTACTTGAGATTATTTGACATCATTAAACCGAGCAATCTAAGAGACAAAGACATTGCCTAAATCAGAAGTTCTAAAGCAACTTGCATCATACTCCTTGTTGGTCCAATGTCCTTTTAACTTAAAAAACCTACCATTTTTACATTCAGTTGTATGTCCAAGAACTATGCTGAAAGAAGCACCGTGTGTGTGTGTGTGTGTGTGTGTGTGTGTGTGTGTGTGTATGCATGGACACATGTGCATACAGCAAGGGAGTTGTGGACTCACAAAGTGGCTTAATAAGTTTCTTCTGCCTCAAAACTAATATTTTTTGACAGATATGCCTTAGGTGTGAAGATGAAGTATATGACTTCTTCCTTACACAAATATAAGAGCATATTTGAAAACTTATACTATGAGACACAGCTGCCACAACATCTGACAGATTTCCATAGCCAAGAATATGACCCAGCAAATCTGAATGCAGTCTCTCACTTCTCTAACATTGCAACATTTATCTCCCTTTCATTCTGTGGCATTTGTCAACCTGCCTCTATCCATGGCAACTCTTCTTATTTGAATGCCCTTACTGTTAGCCACAAACTGAATTTACATTTCTTCCTGTTATAAATTTCAAATTGTGCCGAGAGACATTGCTTCAAGAAGAGTGGAGCCCAGTTAACTTCTACAGACAACTCTTTCAGGAGAAAATGCAAGCCCTTCCTCTAGAGAAGAGCAAAGAGGAGAATGCACTGAAATAAGAGTACTCAGTTTCTTACATCAGCCAGTGAAGTTGTGCTTTCTTTCCTTATCTTTCCCAAGAGCAATGGCGGAGAACTTGGGAAGTCATTGGGGTCTCTGAATCAGGCTGACCTTGTAGTGCTCACTGAAGTATGACTTCATTGTGATGCATTTTAAGACAAAGGTAGAGCTTGTCTATCAAGTATATACACATATATGAGACTCTATCCTTGTCATATGTACTTCTCTTAATTAGTTAACACTCTAGAACTAACAGCAAAAGACCATAAAGTTTACTCATTCATTTTCAGAAAGTAAGGGACATATAATTTATTTTCAAAACATTGTTTCTTTTTTGTTTAGAACAAATTTTATGAATAATTAGGCAGTGACAAACATAAGGCATAAACAAGGTCTATGTAACATACCAAAGATAGGTGCCCATCCTAAGCCAAGGGACTATGGTAAAGTAGCTTGTTCAACCTCTTAAGTGATCCTGTTAATGAAAACACATAGCCATCACCTCAGATAAAATAGGAAGGACTTTATTCTTTGGACATACTTTAAACTAGTAACAGTTTCATAAGTGATTTATAATGACAGAAACATAAAAAACCATAAATCAAGGTCAAGATACATCACACACACACACACACACACACACACACACACACACACACACAGAGAGGGGGGAGGGGGCAGGGAAGGAAGGAGAGAGAGAGAGAGAAAGAGAGAGAGAGAGAGATCATTTTCCCCAAGGCTGTCCATGAGTTACCTCAAGGAGTTGATTTCTTATAACTGGAATTAATAATGTTACTGCCTGTTCTAAGTTCTTCACTAGGTTCAAGATGATAAAGGATGCAGAGAACTTTCCTGTCCTGAAGCAAATAGAACCAATTGGATCAACTAACTTTAATATGGCCAACTTCGTAGTTAGAGACGCCAAGGATTTCTACACCAAGGACATCACCTCTCGATTCCTTGGCTGCCAAAAGGATATGCTGAGGGTTTGATCCAAGAAAGTTGGGTCTCATTCATATTATTTGGGTTGCTAAAGTCTACCTCTTCTTTAAAATGCAACCATTTATGTCCTTAATCTGTACCTGTTCAGTACATGTAGCTAGTCTCCTTTCTCTTTAGTTGAATATGTAGGAGATACATGTAGGAATCAAAAATAGTCTGTGGATTTTACCTGCATCCCTGTGATTTCTTATGTATTGAAGCCTAACTGAATCCTCAACTGGTAAGTGACATTGGCTTAAATAAGAACGTTATAGACTGAGTACTTTGATTCCCATTGCTATACTTCACACAACCATGGGGTATTTTCTGACAGTTTTCTCATAATAAGTGAAAACTTTACTAACATTTCCATTGTAAAAGAAAACAAATGTTGTGATTTGAAAATATTGTCAAATTTCATGTGATGGAAACTTTGCCTTTATTTGCATGTATTCATAGTAATTGAAAGGTAATTACCTGTAGGAGATTATTAGAGTGGGTTACCTGGCATGAGATTGGGACTGTCTAAGAAGAATTAAGGATTGTGCTAACTGTGCTCTGTTGGTCAATCCATGCGATAAATTTCTCAAGTTGTGGTGTAGCAAGCAGACCCTCCCCAAGGCACCAAGCTCTCACACATACCTCTCCTGAGATGTTTCAGCGCAAGAAATTTCCTGATATGTAACCCAGTCCCGGTAATCTTTTTATAATAACAAAATGATAAAGATAAAAATATCAGCCTAATTTTAGAATGGTTAATCCTAAAAAGAAAAAGAAAACAAAACAAAAAACCCTGAAACTTCTGCTACAGTGCAATAATGCTATCTTAGGACAGAGAATACATATTCTGACATGCTCAAATAGATTTTCCCAAGGAAAATTTGTAGAGAACAATTTCAGAATGGGCTTTGGTTCATATCGACTAATATCTGTGCAAGAGTTGTGTGGCCGGAGCCTTTTCTGTGGCCCAATAGATTTCCTTGCCAAAAAAGATTGAAATCAGTGAGAAGGAATAGTTCAAAGACACAAAGAACTGCGGTGTAAAGATGAGACAGGTCGTTGCACTATAAAAATCCAAAGATTCCAATTCCAGAGTTTAAAGTAGGAGAAACGCAGCAGAGATTTTTCACATGGGAAAAAAAAAATGATACTTAAGGTGGGATGTGAAGAGATGGATAAAGTCCTAACTCAGACAATGAGAAGGCCAACAAGTTTTCTGGCAGGAAAAAATGAAGTCTGTGTTGAACCATGAGAAAGGAATATAAATGAAGAATCGATCACACTGAATGGTGCACAAAGTGACCCTCAGCTGGGATTTGGTACAGGGGGAGCTTTAGGTCAGAGAAATCTATGCTGTTACCCAAAAGAAATAAACGATGTATTTCAATTCATTAAAAATGACTGTAATTTAAAATATAAAAATAAGTAACACAAAAGGTTTTCTACAAACTCTGATGTGCATATTTGGTCATTTAATTTTTAACAAGACTGGCTTTTTTTTTTTTCTGGCATTGACTTAGGCAACTAGATACACAGCAGCATTGCTAACCTGGTGGGCAGCACAGGGTCGTCTTCTTCTCTTCCCACTATGAGAAAGCAAGCGCTTGGTTAAAGAGCAAGGCAGGAGTTTTATTTCCCATTGAAGCCTCTGGGAGTTCTGAAAGTGGGACAGTGATTTTTTTGTCAGAAAACTTCAGCAGATGAAGCCCCTGTTTCAGCCCTGCTAATGAGGCTACAGCCCTCACACTGTGAACACACCCCTGCCAACTCCAAACTGCTGCTGCTTTCCAACCATCTCATCTGTCCCCCTGCTGCGTAACTAGGGCTTGGTGGTCCAATATCCAGTCTTCTCTGACTTCCGGCGTTGCCTCCTAAAAAATCCACACCACTGTCCACTATCCTCTTCACCATCTTCAGTCTCTGCTTCCAGAACCCCAGAGCCACAGACCAGTTTCTAGTCTGGCAGGGACCATTGTGCAGATGGGGTCAGTGAGAAATCAAAGTGAATGCAGATGGGACCACAAGATGGAGGCCAGAACCCTGATCCAAAAGGGCTTAATGGAGATTAAACCTGCTCAAAGGTGGCCTTGGAACAATCTTCCTGGACTGAATAATAAATAAAAATGATCTGAATTGTTTTTGCAAGCAAATTCAATTCATATACTAAGTAGGATCTTTGTCTAATTTAAAAACAAATATCTTTTAAGTTAAAAATTTTTAATAAATATAATTACATAATTTTCCTACTTTTCTCCCTCCAACTCCGACTTTGTACTGAACCCTTACTATCTCTCTTAACTATATGGTCTCTTTTCCTTTAAGTGTTTTTACATATATATATATATATATATATATATATGTATGTATTCCTAAATATATAAATATACTCTGCTCTGCCCAAATAACATTGCTTGTCTTATAAATCCAACTCTAGATAATGAACTATAGGCAACTAAGTAATAGGGAGGGAGGAATAGAATTCTCCAGGGAAGACCTCCCCTCAGGCGCACACACCTTCTGCAGGTGGTTTTACAATACCCAGTAGTCAGCCCTGAACTCAACTATACAAGTAACATCATATGAACTTCCTCTAGTCTTAATCTCTGACAGTCAAATGCTGGAGTGTGACTTAACAGGACTCTCCTGGCTATTCTTATGTCAACTTGATACAAGCTTTAGTCATCTGAGAGGAGGGATCCTCAGTTGAGAAAATGTTTCCATAAGATCTTTCTGTAGGTAAGCCTGTAGGGTATTGTCTTTTTTTTTTAATAATTTATTTTTTATTTCTTCAAGTTACATCTCAATCACAATCCCCTCCCTACTACCCCCTCCAGTCCCACCCTTCCACCCTCCTCCCCCTCAGCCCCACCATCCTCTTCTCCTCTTCTTTTTTTTTTTTTTTTTTTTAGTTTAAGGTATTTATTTTTCCCCCAACAGCTCTCCCTTTCAGTCCAAATAATGGTTCTTTTTCTTATAACTATAAATACAATACAAAACAACAGAAATAAATAGGCCACGATTATAAGAGTTATATGGCTTAGCATACATTCCCAATGTCCAGTCCATATGTATTTGGCACCTGACTTTAACATTCTACTATCTAACCATCTCCATGAGTTTAAAGTTCTATATCTAACTCAGCTTTCATACTAACTTGCCTCATAATTTTAAAAATATCTTCTTAGATCCAGAACTTAATTAGTGGTTGATGGGGGAAAAGCCTAGTCTTTTGTGGGTGGTGGCACCCCTGGGCTGTAGATCTTGGGTTCTATTAGAAAGCAAGTTGATCAAGCTATGGGAAGCAAGCTAGTAAACAGTATCCCTCCTTGTTGCCTGTGACTCCTGACTCCAGGATCCTGCCTGGTTTGAGTTCTTGGTCCGCTTCCCTCAGTGGTGTTATCCAAATAAACCCTTTCTTCCCTGAGTTGGTTGAGTCATGGTGTTTATCACAACAGTGGTAATTCTAGCTAAGACAAAAACCAAGCACTACAAACTGGTAATTGAATGTTATTGAAACTCTTCTGCCAAGTCTACAGTTTGCTGTAGCAAACAATAAATGGGTAATAAGGTTTAAATTCAGTTTAGGCATGGGATGCTTGAGCGCTCATATTCAACATCATACATAAAAGTACATGCCGTGAGTCCAGAGCAGGAAGTACTGTTTTTGTTAAATGTATATTTAGCCTTCAATTCTAGTTCATACTTTAAGCAAGTTATTGAGTATCTCTGAGCTGCAACTACCCATGTTTATTAAATAGGACAATTATCAATTTATGGTCCACTCCTAAACACTAGTGGATTTGAAGATGATTGAAAGCAGAAATACCACTGGTGTCTTCTGAGACTGTCTTTAAATTTTGACATCTTACTATGACATTTTCCAGCTTGAAATAATGTTATAAATATTTGACTTAGTAGCTCATGTTTTTCTGTTCCTTCCCTTTGTGTCTGTAGTTAATCTTTCTGGTTTTCTTTAAAATCCTCAGTCTTATGGGAATTACATAATGCTAAAATACAATTAATTAATTTAAAAAATTAAAGCGTCTTACCGGTATTGCAGGAGAGATTTGACAAGATCCACTGATCACACTGGGTGTATTGACTTGCTCAGTGAGAGCCAGAAGAATACACACATTTAGAAGGACTCAGTCAAACATAGTTGATGCTGTCTTTGTTTCTGGGTGAATTACTGCTCATCCTGGCCCATATTAAACCTGAAGATGCAATTCAAACTCCTTGTCTGAGCTCCAGAATTACAAACTTCTTTGCTGCCTGTTTAGCGTTAGGGCCTAAGCCTCACTCTCCACTTCCCCCCATTCATTTATCCCTCTTAACCCCTCAGACATCCCATTCACACTTCAGATTTGAGATCTTAACCTCTTCTTCTTCCTCTGCATCCTCCTCTTCCTTCCTCTTCTCTCTTTTTTTAATTGCTTTTTCTACGAGAAGACCAGCTCCAGGGAGTCCTTACTGCTAGGTGCTACCCCAGGTAAATAATGTGACTGCTCCCAAATGCACTACAAGTATTTCTCACAGTAGAAAGGCTGTGCCTGTCAGCTTAACTATTCGATGAACTCGCTGTCTTTATTTTACTCTCAAGTGAAATATTGCTGTGAATTTTGAGAGAAAATGTGCTTTTTGTTTCAATATCCTCTACAAATTTGATCAGGATTTTACATTATCCAAGAATAATAAATAAGATATAGAAATGTACCCCCATTCAAAATATTTTTAGGAAGTTTTATCACACTTACATATATTTCAAAACATAGAATTCATGAGATCTAGTTTCTTCCTTTGGAGTATTTTTTTTTTTTAGGTTGTGGTTGTATCTTGACCCAAAATTGTTCCCTTATTTTCTTGTGAACTGGTTGAGTTACTGACTAGATTGTTATCTCTGATGTGACAGGGAACAAGTACCACTGAAAATTGTAACAAACATTGCTAAGTGATGGGGTCCACTTACAAATAAACATACTCATATGACTGTAGCAGAAAGCAAATCCAAACAAACACAACTACTGTTCCTTTTTCAAAGGTATCACATCCAGTGCTCTTTTGTATTTGAGGATTCCTCTCTTGGTTAAATATGTAGGGTTTCAAAATACCATGACTTTTCCTGAAACAGGTAGATTTGAAAGAGGTAGTATTGAAATCAATATCATGCAATGAAAAGGACTTTCTGACATAGAGTCAACATATTGACAAGAAACTTTTAAAATGTTTTTGTTACATTCTTCTTTTAAAGAAGTGTTAATAGACTATAAAATCACAAGAACTGTTTTTTTTTAATTTCTGTAGAACTCATAGCAAAAGTCTTCTTATTGGCTGTGTCCAATTTTTTTTACAAGTTTTTTCCAGAAATATTAAAGCAAGAGAATGTCACTAGATGCTGGCGAAGTTCACCTGTAATGAAAGTTCACACAATGTGTCACATTCGAACTGGCAAAGCATCTCAGCAGAAAGAGGGTTTACGATGTCGTCTACTCTCTGTAGCCATCTTCTCAGCTAGAAGTCATTTGAATCTTTTTTTTTTTTTTTAATCTCTGAATTGCTTACACATAATTTCTTCTCATGTCTTCATGGTATGTTGTGAAATCATTTCTCCAGAAAGAGAATGTGACTTTCTAAATTTAATTGGTGACTCCACTAACATGCAAAAAAAAAAAAAAAAAAAAAAAAAGAAAAGAAAAGAATTCTAAAAGAAATTCTTACAAGGATCCTTTACTTTTAGAGCAGCACCCACATTTCTCAGTATGCACGTGGTTCCTGGGTCAGCACCTCTTTCCAGAATCATAGGCTAACACTAAAAATAGTACCAGGCATGAGAATCCTGTTCTTAAGTGGTTGGAAATGGTCATCCAAGCAACTCTCAACAAAAATAGACTTTGCCATTGAACTTGTTTGCCTCTCAGAACCTGAATGTAAGCCACTAATGCTGAAGACCTTGCATACTTAGGACACTGGTCTCAGATTATTTGATCAGAAATGACCTAAAAGCTTACTTCTTGAAGTCTTGCTTCCACATAAAATACTATGTAATCTGCCGAGGGAGTGAAGTGATTAATAATTCTACCCAGTTGCTACAACTATGGGCAACAGTGATGGCTAGTATGGCAGGGAATACGTAAAGGTACAAGAAGTAGCACTCATGTGTTAGTGTCAACCAACAGCTGTTAAATTAGAATTAATGACTACCTAACAGGAGAGAAATCATGCCTAGTACTAGGAACTTAGTCAACTGTGTATAGTGAAGTCATGAATCTCAGAAGAGAATCTACTACTGCTATTTTTCTAGACCAACATATTATCTTACTATATTTTAAGTCTTATCCTTATACAAACAGATAAGTGTTTTTCCCACTCCAAATCAAAGTAGCATCTCTTATAGCAAATGGAGGCCATCACAGAGAATGACAAAGAACACAATGTAGATATTACTGGATCATGGAGAGTCCATCCACAACAAATATGTCCATATCCCAGATCCTGCACCTCTGGCTCAGGAACATCACTGACGACAGTGTGCGGAGATAGTTTTGGCCAGGGTTAAGGCTAGGAAGCCAGCCATGAAATATAGTCTTTCCTAGAAGTGGCTAAATAAACAAGAACAAAACAATCCAAATATCTTTGTTTCTAAATAGAGAAAAAAGATGGTAGAGAGAAAATTTCATGGGTCCTTTAGATAAGGAACTACAGACAACTAATGACTGCTGAGAAAAGGAAAATTAGTATCTCCCAAGGATGAATGCCGTTATTGAATGGCAGAATGGTCAACTCTGTAACTATATACACACAGAAAACAAAACCAGACTCAACAGGCTGTATTTATATACTTATACATACATATATGTAGGTAATATTCATAATCAAAGTAAAAGAGGATATCCATTTTAAAGTGGGGCATGGAAGGAGTTGGATGGAGGGGATTTGTCTGAGGCTGGGAAGTAAATAAAAGGAGAAAAGTAGTATAATTATTTTAATGAAAAATGTACAAAACTAAATAAATGAATAAGTAATTCTATCATCTAGAGCTAGAACTTTTTATAATACACATAAATCTTCTTGTAACATTTCTCTCGGGAATCTAAATCTTGAAGTTTATATACTTAATCTTTTTGATTTTCATGTGCTAAAGTCCAACCTCAGTATAAATGGGCACAGAAAATTACTCTTGTATGATGTAACTTTATCTTTCCTGAGCCAGGTAATAACTACCTTAGGGCTACATACAAAATTACATTTTTCTTATATGTTTTATCTCAAAACTATAGTGTCCTTTTTATAGATTATAAGCTTTAAAAATCTTAATAGTTGAACAAAATCATCAAAAAATTTTGATTATCCCATTAATTTTTTCTCTGTAGAAACAGCAAATGAACTTGTATTGATTTTGGCTGAATGCACAGGGCACTTTCCCTTTCTCAATTATAAGCTAATTATAAGCTAAGCCCCCATCTGTACTAAGCACAATCATCTAAACCCACAATGTGACAACACGAATCCTCAAATCACAGAGGCATAAAGCAGCACAAGCCTATTTCGTACTTGCTATGCTTGTTCCTGGTGGAAGGCTAAGGAGTTCTGCCAGAACCTGATTCTCCACTTGGGGTAGCAGCTCATGGAGAAGAGCCTTAGAAACATTCCTGTATCTACTGTATAATGAATGAATGAAAAATTTGTGGAAAATCCAATGTATCATTAAGTGATCTGTCCTTCCACTCTGCTTGATTCATGTCCCCACTGAACCATAAAGCCAGAAGTCCAGCCCTGCCATGTGTTCAGGAAGGAGAGGTACATGAATTTGGAACATATCCTAATGATTACCAAAACATCTGCTGCTACAAAGCAGAGAAGATACTTGATAGTTTAAAATCCAAATGCCGATGAAGAAATTATGTCCTCAAATGTGCTATTGATGGGAGACAAATTTTTAAGCACCCTAAAGACAAAATACATAAAATTTCTCGTCTTTATATTCTGTTAAAATAGACAGGAAACAAGGATTTACATAAACAAGAGATCTGGCAAATAGGAATTGCTTTTCTTCCATTTGTGAGAAAGTGTAATATTGAAAACGATGCAAAGAGTTAGGTCCATTTGTTCATGTGCAATCCCATATTGGATCTGGCAATGAAAAAAGAAAGTAAGAATTTATCTATAAATAAAATATGGGAGTAAAAGCTTTTTAAAATGGTTAAAGATGTGCAGTAAGCAGGGTTCAGAAATATAGAGTATTCTCAACATCTGCAGTTAGTGGACATTTAAATTGTTATCTAATGGATAACAATCATTACCCTCAATAATCAGATTCCTACATATGTTAAGTGTCAGGGTCAACTTTACTGTCAATCATCATTCTAATCAGCATTATCATAACTGAGTAGGAGGGAAGCACATCCACAACTGCGTAAATCAACCTCACAGTCTACTTCAGTACTTTGGAGTTTGATACCCAATAAGGAAGTAAGAAGGACTGGAATATCTTCCCGGGGCCTTTTATCAGTAAATAGCTCTTGATTAAACCAGTTTTCCTCTTACTTTCCAGTTCTTTCTATCAGAACCACCAGCCTGACACCTGTCTTCTACAGAAGAAACAGGAAGAACCACAATTTTGAAAAGCATGAAAGTCAAGTGCCATTGTTTTGTACTTCCTAGCTTTGTTATTTGACATACTGAAGTAGTCCATTGTTTAATGGGAACATTGTAACAAATGAAGTTGGAAGAATAGATGTCCTTACGCAAAAATAAACGTGTATATGTGTGTGTCTTAATCCCTTTCTTATACCATATACATTAATTTATTGAAAATATATGTGGATTCTAATCATAAAAAGGAAGAATACTTGAAGAAAAAAAAATAAAGTATTTTTTTAAAAAAAAGGAAGAATAATAAGGAAAGAGGTGAAGTTGGGATGGGGAGATGTCACAGCCAGTGAACTGCTTGTTCTGCATGCATAAGGTCCTGAATGCAAATTTCATAATGCATATAAAAGCTGTTTGATGTGATGTAAATACCTTTAACTTTTGCATGGGAATGAAGAAACTAGATGGTCTGTGGTGCTTGTTGACCAGCTATTCTAAAGGAAACTATGAGCTCCAAATTCAGTAAGAGACTTTGTCTCAAGGAGCAAGGTAAAGTGGGATTGAGGGAGCTACTCAAAGATGATCTCAAGTCTCCACAAACACTGTGTCCAAGCATACATGCATATGTACACACCCTTAGGGAAGGGAGTGGGGGAAGGTTGAGAAGAAAACAGAAATATTATCTTATTATTTTGGGCATTCTTTAGTTAAACTTTTAATAGCAATAATTATCAGATGGCAATTAATAGAATGTACAAATATTTAGATGTACCTGTCATACAAAAACAGTATTAAGATAATGGATATTACAGAAAGCAAACGATGAAGGGATAAATCCATTCTCCAGATAGAGATATTACCAAGAATAATTAATGACCTCTTACAATTCAAAGCTCAAATAACTTAATTTGTCAAATAAATAGTTGGGAACAGATTTTCGCCTTAAAAGAAAACCGAAATAGTAATACCCAGGCACCATATTAAGGAGATAGTTATTTAACATAAGTAGAGCATTTTGAATATTTAATGGTAAGAGTGGTGAGTGTGACTGAGGAAGACCGGGACTGGGTGTGAGCATGTGGGAGATTCCTGGACTGGGGATCATGTTCCTCTTTGGGAGAGAAGCTGTTATCACAAAGTTTTATTCATGAGTCAAAATTAAATTAGTGTACATTTACAATTTCTTTATGATGTGAATTACAACTCACAAGGAACAATCCACACATATCTAGAATGAAAATCAATCATCTTATGCTGATGTGTGTAGGAGTGGAGAATGATGTCTTCAGCATTGTAGCAGGAGATTTAAAAGGGGTAAGCTTTCAACAGAAGGCATGGAGGTGTGGAAACACAAACAAGGCATTTATGCATCAGCAGCATTTTAAAATTTTAATTTTTGAGAATTTAATAAAAATATTATATTTATGACATATAAATGTTATATATATATATATCCTGATGAATTCCTCTAGTGTTCTTCATATGTATATGAGATTCCGGCTGACCACTTGGATTTGGATGACCTATCTTGTTTCTGGAGGTGGCTGGGTCTCCCTCTCTCAATAGTCATAATTGTCTGTAGCTTTTTGTCTGTGGGTGGAGTCTTATATAATGATCCCCATCTGTTTTTGGATTTCAATTGGTATTGTCATTATGAAGATCTTGTTTAACCAGTCATTGTCAGGAAATTCTTCTGGTAAGGTTGAAGTCTGGCATTACCAGAAAGCCCCTAAGCTCTGTGCAAAATGCTGAACTCCCTTTGTCAGCAGGTTCTCCCCTGCTCTATCTGTGGGATCCCAGACTGCCAGTCCCCACACACTCTATGAGAGGAATGTCACAAAACCCTCAGGCAGATTAGACCCAATCTTTTCTCTTAAGAAAAGAAACCTGTTCAGTGAGCACCTGGGATTCTTGGAAATTCCTCCCCATGCTAATGAGATCTCTTAGTACCTTAAGCTTTCAGTCAGTATCCTTTGTCTATGTCTCTAACCATACCTGGAGTTCTTACCCCACCTCCACCTACTACCCCCCACCCCACTGTCCATAGGATAATTAAGTACTGTCTTGCCCTCCTTATGATAGGACCGTGTTGCTACATATACATGAAGTATCCTTGGTACTCCTAGCCCCAGCGAATCAAGCACATTCACCCCTAAAACCCTTCCCACTGTCCAAGATTTATACTCTCCCTGTACATGAAATAAATTCTCTATCTCTATCTCTCTCTCTCCCTATTACTCCACCATGATTGTCTGAGACTCGCTGTTTATTTTATGCTTGAGAAGGAAGTGTCTTCTCCCTCCCAGAAGAATTCATTACTGGATCTGCTGGCTGAAGCCAGGCTCCTGTTGCTTGAAACCCCTGCCTCAGTGCAGAATGAACAGTGTGGCTCCTAAAGGCGGTGTCACCACGCAGTAGCCGTCCCCCCCCCCCCAAGCTGCTGAGAGGCGGAGCTTCTCCTGTTTCTCCTGCACCCACACTGCCTGCCACAGTGCTCACCTTCAGAGGTGGGGGTCTATTTGCTATTCCTGAAGCAGTCACCAGATTCGCCTTAATAAAGTCAGACTCCCGAAGTCACTTGGCTTGGTCCAGGAGTCCCAAACTACTTGCAGCTGCCTGGCCCATTGCCGGCAGCTTAGCTATCAGAACTGTGTGTGACTTTTGCACTGCAGACATGTTCTCTCTTGCCTGTACACTAAGAGCTGAGCACATTACGGTGGAGATATCCTTTCTCCCACATCTCCTGGATATCCTGTGGCAAAGATCCTGCCCCATGTTTCATCCTTGTTTTCCAGAAACCACCACAGCCCGAACCTTCCAGTGGAGAAGTGTACGCTTCTGGCTTGGTGCCTAACACGGCCGGCGCTTCCTGGGAAAGTACCTGACATGACCCTATCTCCCTGAAATCCATAGAGCAAGTCATGATGTTGTAGTTTCATGAATGCAGCTTCGATGTTATATCTAGAAGATACTTATAGCAGAAATCTTGGTCTTCTGGTTGTTACAGGCTTTCTGTACCCTCTTCTGTGATGTTCCTAGAACCTTGGGCACAGTAGCAGTGTTACAGATGTACCAGTTGAGATTCAGCACTCCACCCCACACCACATTCTGTTTCACTCTATCGTTTGCATGTATGTATATAATTTAGGACGTTTCTATAGTATTAGCTTTCCATACTACACTTCAAATGGCCGTTAATTGTAGCTGTCTCTTCCCTCTTTCATCTCCCACTTCGCTCTCCTTCTCAATTTATCTTTCTGTTTCAGACACACACACACACACACACACACACACACACACACACACACACACACA
>CAJQZJ010008587.1:5700674-5715037 GCA_907164525.1 Lophiomys imhausi | reverse complement strand
ACACACACACACACACACACACACACACACACACACACACACACACAAACCATCTGTCCATCCATCCATCCCTCCATCCTTCCATCCATCCATAACTATTCTATTTCTCTTTCTTAGGACAATCTATGTGGGCATGCCAAGTCCCTTACTTAATACATAACTTCTGTTATTCTGCAGACTGTAGCTTGGCTATCATTCATTTAACAATTGCTATCCACATATAAATGAACATATACCATATTTACCTTTCTGGGACTGGATTATTTCACTCAGTATGACTTTTTTCTAGTTACACCCATTTACCTGAATTGCATGATTTCATTTTTTTAGGCACCATTGAATAAATGTAACATATTTTCTTTATCCATTATTCCATTGAGGGACAATTAGTTTGTTTCCAATTTCTGGATGTTATGAAAGAGCAGAAGTGAGCATGTTTGAGCAAGTGTTTCTGAGATAGAATGAATCATCCTTTGCACAAGAGGGGTATATCTGGACTTTGTGGTAAATTGATTCCCATCTTCCACCACACTTATTCCTTTAGTAGCTGTATAAGTATTCACTCCCATCAATGGAGTGTTCCCTGGTACCACATTCTCTCCCACATAAACTGCCATCTGTTTTATTGATCTTAATCATTTGGATGGGTGTA
This sequence comes from Lophiomys imhausi, assembly GCA_907164525.1. Classification (NCBI taxonomy): domain Eukaryota; kingdom Metazoa; phylum Chordata; class Mammalia; order Rodentia; family Muridae; genus Lophiomys; species Lophiomys imhausi. The sequence goes on along the minus strand of CAJQZJ010008587.1, from coordinate 5,714,385 downwards.
AGATGAAATCTCAATATAGTTTTCACTAGCTTTTACCTGACAAATAAGGCATGAGAACATTTCTTTGTTTCTTAGCCATTTGAGTTCCCTCTATTTAGAATTTTCTGTTTAGATCTATACCCCATTTTTCGTTGAGTTATTTCTTTTTTGTTGTTGTTATCTACTTTTATGAGTTCTTTATGTACTTTGGATATTAACTCTCTGTCAGTTAATGTAGTTGGTAAAAATCTTTTACCATTCTTGAGTGAAACTATTTGTACAAATGGTGGTGCCCTTTGCCATCCAGAAGCTTCTCAGTTAAATGAGGTCTCATTTATTAATTTTTGATCTTCGTGGCTGTGCTAACAATATTCTGTTCAGAAAGTCTTCTCTTGTGTCGGTGATTTTAAGACTGTTCCCCACTTTCTCTTCAGTTATTTTCAGTGTGCTTGGTTTTAAGTTGAGGATTTTGATCCATTTGCTGTAGAGTTTTGCACTAGCTGATAATTATGGGTCTATTTAGATTCTTTTACCTACTACCATCAGCTTTGACTAGAACCGTTTGTTGAAGACTCCATTTTTTCCAGTTTGTATTTCTGGCTTCATTGCAAACCAAGTGTTCATAGGTGTGTAGATTTATGTCTGGCTCTTCAATTCAATACACTGATGAATGTATCTGTTTTTGTGCCAATATCATGTTGTTTTTATCACTATAACTCTTTACTACAACTTGAAATTAGGGATAGTGCTACCTCCAGCAGTTCTTTTATTATTCAAGATTATTTTTGTTATTCTGGGTTTTTTTTTCATATTAAGTTGAAAATTGTTTTTCTAATCTCTATGAATAATTATGTCAAGATTTTGGTAGAGATTTCATTGAATCTGAAGATTGATTTTGGTATGATGGTCATTTTTACTATGTTAATCCTGCCATCAATCCAAAACCGTGGGAGATCATTCCGTCTTCTAATATCATCTTTAATATTTTATCACATGATTTGAAGTTCTTATCATAAAATGTTTCATTTGCTTGATTAGAATTGCCCTAATATACTTTATATTATTTTAACTTACTGTGAAAAGGTTTCCCTAAATTCTTTTCTTAGTCCATTTGTCATTGTATATAAGAGGGTACTGATTTGTGTGAGCTATTTTTGTATCCAGCTACTTTCCTTAGAGTTGTTTTTAGGTATATGAGCTTCCTGGTGAAAATTTTGCATTACTCATGTATGTTTTTACAACAACCACAAATAAAGATACTATGTTTTTGTTTTTTTCTGGACATTTCAATGTTCATGGTTTCACAGGAGAACCTAGCAGAAACCTCAACACAGTACTTAATATTCTATTCAGAGCTTCTTGTATGTGTTATGACAGAATTGGCAAGAACTGTAAGAAAATAACTCTAAAGTCAGTCAAGTCACAATCCCGTTGATTCCTCAGGGTCCTCTTGTCTTATTTCTTAATCCGTGTCCATCTCAAGGTGTTAACCATGTCTTGTCTTCAGATGTCAGTTTTATGTTCTGGAGAGTAAGCTCCACAGCACTAGTCATAGTGTCCTAATCACTATTCTATCCCTCAAAGAACCACATCTGCACCAGGTCATTAATAACTATCTATTCAGGAGTGATTGAATGATGGGGTGGTGTTAAGCATTCTAAATGTTAATTGGTCCTCTTTGTTGTCTGTTACTTATTTGACTCTGATTGGTTAAATAAATGCTGAGGCCTGGAGATTAGGCAAAGACAGAGGTAGGCAGGACTAAGGTTCACGGGCTTTTTAGAGAGATACAGAGCATCTTGAAGAGGAAGGCAGAGAAAAAGCCAGGAGTAAACAAGGAAGACATGCCATGGGGTTATATTTGGGTAATAGAATTATGAGCTAGCTAAGATGGGCTAGGATTGCACAACCCAGGCCTAGGCTTCTTAAGATCCACCCAGTGTCTGTGTGTATTCATTTATAATGGTGGGTTAAGGATTTACACCACCAACCAATTAAATATAATATAAATACTGGGTAAATAGTTTAATTTAGCTATTTTTTCTACATATGGTGCCCACAAAAAGGATGTTTTTGTCATTTGACAATGCTGAGATATAAGAGATTTTAAAGATATAAAAGAAAGGGGTCACATTAGATCCTAGGGAAGATATCTTAATCCTTGGAAGAGATTTTAAAGATATAAAGAAAAAGGTCACAAGCAAGTCTCCTTAAATGTGGGACACCCACTGTAAAACTGGTTTCAAGAGAGATATTAGACCTTAGGGGAGATCTGTTGTGTGTGATGGTACATGCCTTTAATCCCAACATTTGAAAGACAAAGACAGATGGATCTCTGACCTTTGCCAAGGTCAGCCTGGTCTACAACATCCAAGACAAGGATATACAAAAATAATCCTGTCTCAAAATAAAAAAATGAGAGATATGTTAATTTTGAGAAATTATATATTTTCAGAGCAAAGGGACCAAACACCAAAAAAAAAAAAAAAAAAAAAAAAGACAAGACCAGCCCAGATGTTCCAGCTCACAGATTATTACAGCCAGGACTTCAATGAAGCCCTGAACTTTCCCATCCAAACTTCAATGGACTACAAACTTCTCAGGACATTCAAATTGCTGAGCACATAAAGACTGGACTCTTAAATTGCTTAATCAATTTTTTCTATTTTATTTGGGCCCCCAAATAGGTTTTCTACATCCCAATTCAACAGGAAATAATTTTAAGAGAGTGACACCCCATTCCCAAAAGGTGGGGGGGATAATATTTTGGTCATTTGATATGTTTTTGATGTTGTTTAGGGGAATTGGTTACAAATTGTTAAATGGTCTTATTAAGCAAGGTATAGGAGTAGACTAAAGGACTTTTCTATTTCTTTTTCTTTATCCTTTCTCTCTTAAATAGGGAAAAGGACTTAAAAAGAAAAGAAGGGGAATATATGTATATAGTATACAAATGATAAGATGTAAAGATAGATTATTGAATCTGCTCTGAAACTTAAAACTGATGTTATTCTTAAAATAAGGTTATCTTTTGCTACATTGGTATAGAATTTTGTATATTGATAAAAATAAGATTAATTTTGATACAATTTTACATTTTGCTTGTTCAATGACAGATTTATAAATCAATAGATGTCTTCAAAAACCTCAGAGATGTACAGAAATTGACATTTAAAGATATTATTATTTGACTTTAAGACAGTCAGTTCCTGACAGTTCCCATTTGACTTGGAGGAAACAATGAGTATCAAATAGAAATCTCCCACCAGGAGATAATTCCTCAAAAAAGTAATCTCCCATCAGGAGACAATTCCTATTGGACAAAAATGTCCCTGCTTTCTCAACAGACAATATACAGTCCAAAGATGGACCCGAGCTTAAATGCAGGTAAGTTGGTATCCTGATTCTGCAGAGACAGAATGTGAAAATCCTTATTTCCTGATACACAATTATGTCTGTGAGATATGCTTGGTCTGAAGGCTGAAGATGATGCTCCAATGGTATCGAGAGAAATTTGGGACTGTCTAGGCAGCAAACTGTCATTTTTTTTTCTTTTTGGAAGCTGCTCTTCTGTGCTTCCTATTCACTCAAATAATAACTTTATCCCTTCTTAAGTCTTTGATGGGGTTGAACACAGCATATATGATAAAAATTATTTAGGTTCAGAACTTTAGACACCCCAAGATAGATGACTTTTTTTCTTCTTCAAGATTGCCTGATAGACATAGGCTAAACATTATGTATGTACCTCTTGTCCTTTTTATTAGACAAAAGGAGGGAAATGATGGGGTGGTGTTAAGCATGCTAAATGTTAATTGGTCCTGTTTGCTGTCTATTACTTAATTGACTCTGATTGGTTAAATAAATGCTGAGGCTTGGAGATTGGGCAAAGACAGTGGTAGGCAGGACTAAGGTTCATGGGCTTTTTAGAGAGATACAGAGCATCTTGAAGAGGAAGGTGGAGAAGAAGCCAGGAGTAAACAAGGAAGACATGCCATGGGGTAGATTAAAGAAGATCCTTCCACATGGCCTTGAACATCGGCTTAGTGTGGAGAATAATAGTCCAAAGGGATGTATGTATATATGGGGTTATATTTGAGTAACAGGATTATGAGCTAGTTAAGATGGGCTAGGATTGCACAACCCAGGCCTAGGCTTGTTAAGATCCACCCAGTGTCTGTGTGTATTCATTTATAATGGCGGATTAAGGGTCTACACTGCCAACCAATTAAATATAATATAAATACTGGGTAAATAGTTTAGTTAGCTATTTTTTTCTACAATTGAATGAATTGAAATTAGAGTAAATGAGTCAACCTGCATAGAGTAAGGAATCCACTCTGAACTATTTATCTTCTCAGGAAATATGACAAAAATCTTTTGTTAGCAGGATCTAGTAGCCCATTGAAGCCAATCTTGGAAACTAGACATGTTTTGAAGGGATGCCTGGAAGAAGCTCAGTGTGTGTGTGTGTGTGTGTGTGTGTGTGTGTGTGTGTGTGTGTGTGTTTGTGTGTGTTCTCCATCTGCCTATCTGTCTGTGTTCATATATGGGGGAGGTGTTCATGTACTCTATAAAATTCCCGTTAAAACAGAAGTCCTGTGAAGCCAGGTGTTGCACCTCAGGAACCATTTACTTTTGCATGTTGGAAAAGGATCTCACATAAGGTGTGATCTCACTGGTTAGAGGAAGATAGTCAGATAGCAGACACCGAGGATCCTCCTTCTTCAACTGCTCAGAACTTGGATTATACATCTCACTTCATTCATCTCTGTTTTGTTGGTGGTGGTGGTGTTTTTTGGTTTTTGGTTTGTTTTTTTTTTTTTTGGTATGTGTACTGTGTTTCAAACTCAGGTCCTTGTTCATGTAAGGCAGACATTTTTCTAGTTTTGAAAATTTCCTTTCTTCCTGATACTCACTGCTATTATAAGAAGGGCTTCTCTCTACAGGGTATGAGTCACAAAGCATACTGGCGGTCTTTGCCCTCAAATGCCATCTCTAGACTATGTTGTTTGCCTGAAAGATCCCTGACATAAGAACTCTCTTACATGGAAAAGGTTTGCCAAATGGAACTGTATTAGTGAAGGATTCTGTTTGTTAAGAAAGAGGCTTTGTATAACTTTACTGAGCAATGTAAAATTTAAATGCATTATATAATGTAACATTGCAGATTCAAAGCTACATTTTAAAAATCTAATGGATACTTATAATAAAACAATTTCTACTGGGACTTAAAAGGTAATATATTCAATTTTTATTATAATGCTTACATTTTCTTTAAAAGCAGGAGAAGAGGAAATATTTCTATGAGGAATTTTATTCCTTAACCACAGTATTATATTATTATCTTGATCTGCCCATACATGGGGTTCTTTATTCAATGTTTGAGGAAATTAATTGAGTTGTCAAGAAGTATAAAGATGGAGAAAAGAATCACCTTGTGTTATTCAGTCAAAACATAGGTGTATTGTTCAATGAGTGCTGCCTTCCATTTCTCATATACAAAAGGGAGGGGTACAAGGGCGTAATCACAGGGCACAGTTAATTCCCAAATTATAACAATAAATACTAGGTTTGCTGTTCTTTGATTTTTCTTTCCCAGTATTTGTTTAGGTGTGTTGATTATGAAATAGCTGACATAACCTTAAATTCAAAACAGTAGGAGAGAAAGGATGTCATATTATCATTTTAAAAAGCAGTAATTACCATTTAATTCAGTAGAGTCATTAACATCATATAAATTCAATTAAAATTTTAATTGGATGATATTATTATCAAGACTATGCACTAGTACATTTTGACTCATAGCTATTAAAACTATTTTCCTAGAGTTCTTATGAGTTATTAATTTTGATTCATCCTGAAAGGCATTCTGGAATAATTTTCTACCAACATAGTATGGATAGAGGTGTTTCCAAGCCTTTGTTTCATACTCAACAATAAGGCACTCAGATCCTGCCCCCATGGTCCCACTGTCATATAAGCAGTGAATGGGTGGCATCTTTTCTTGAACAGTAAGCAGCTGACTAGTTAGAAAGTCAACAATAATCCCATGCTATTTAACAATACAACACTAGGGACATATTTGCCAGAGTGCCTGAGTCCATGACAAGTACCCTACAAGAACAATTTAAAGGATACGATATTTAGTTTGGTTCATGGTTTCAGAGATTATAGTTTGTGGCATGCTGTTTGGTCTTTCTGGGTTTCTGATGAAGTACAATTTCCCAGTGGAAAGGTATGGTATAGCAAGAGCTCTTTATCTCATAGTAACCAAGAAGCAGAGCTAAAAAAGAGGAAGGGTCAGGGAATAGACACCATGCTGTCTGATTTCCTCTGTCTAGGCAACTTTTCCCACTTTTAAGCATCTCTCAGTAATATTTTCTCAGCAGCTGTGTTTTGGCTCCATGAAGGACTAATCCATTGGTTCAGGCCAAATCCCTGAAGAAGTAGTAACTTCCCCACAGCTGCTAAGCTAAATCAAAACCCATGGATAACTTTGTGAAGGACATTTCACATTTGCAAAAATAGCAGGAACATGGTTTCTCCATATTTACTAAGATAAATCAATTTTCTCCAAAGTTTCTATCTAAGATTCCTCCACATGTCATGACTCCAATAAGTGTGCATCATTCTGTTGTAGGATAAAGTCTGGGAAAATAAACACCAATTCCTATGTTACACTGACTAAGGAAGTTTTTTAATAGAAATAGTTTGTTTTGCCTTACAGTTCCAGAGGGATACAGTGCATCATGGCAGGAAACTATGTCAACAAGTGGCAGGCATGGCAGTAGGAGTAGGAAGCAAGCTGATCATGTCTTCAACCACAAATAAGAAAGGAGGAGGAATTGGAAGTAGCACAAATCTATATTATCAAAGCCTGACCAGACTTATGTACTTCCTTCAGCAAGGCCACACCTCTTTTACCTCCTCAGACCGCATGACCCAATGGGAGCCAAGTATTCAAATGTCTGATCCTATGGGGGAAATTTTTTTCAAAGCAACATAATAAACATCTGGTATTTTCATTCTCCATGATGGAGGATAGACTTTGAGTACAAGATAGAAAAGAATGATGTCTACAACTGTAGCTCATGGTAGAAAAGTGAAATTAATAAAAACATATATGAAACTGCAACTTAGTTATCAATTGTATTTATTAGTAAGCATAAACTATACGATTAAGCCAGAGGAGCAGTTAGCTGGCTAGTGGGAGACTGACAGGCCTGACCCACCTTAACTGGCAGCCTGACTTGTCCTGGGAAAAAAGCCCTGGACCAAGGGTGGCCTTCGCCACTTGCAACCTAAACTCTGTTAACTAATATCTTCATTAATAACTATAAGTTATTATATGAAGCCAGCCAAGCAGCTGGCAGCCAGGCATGAGATCGGCAGGCCTGACTTTTCTTAGAAACCTGTATGCCTGAAGGGACAGCCTGGTGATGCGGTCTGGTAGTGAAGCTGGTGGAATAGCTGCCAGATACTTGTTAATAACCATAAACTATTATATTAGACCAGCAGAATTGCTGGCAGCATGTAGGAACAGCTACAGGAGTTCAGTGGAAGGACGATGGGCCTGGATTGCTTTGACTGATGGCCTATAGATCAGCACTGCCCTTTCCCCAATAACTAAATACACCAAGACCTTTTAAATGTTTAACGCTTAGCCATTAGCTGGGCAGAATTCAACTAACTAATCTAAGTAAACCCGGACCACTTAATATCAAATACCCATATGGCCTGTTGTTACCTTTCAGAACTCTCAAACATGTCTATCTGCTTCCACATCTCCTGGCAGAAAAGGGAGATTCCTCTGCGTAAAATGCAGGTTTCCAGTTTCTGACTCAGGAAGTCCACCTTCCTATACTCTTTCTGCCCAGCTAATTGGCCATCAGTGACTTTTATTAACCAATCACGAGAATGCCTCAGAAGGGGCAGTAACCAAATCTCAGCATTGAAACCAACCCATTAGAACGAAAGTATTAGACCTTCCTCCAACACAAAGATGAATTTAAGGCTCCATGACCTGAAAGACGTTTTTACAATAGAGAAGACTTCCTAGGAACCATAAAAGGATATATTAGAAATTATTTCTATTACTGATTCATAAGAATGATTCCTAGACATTTCCTTTATTCCCTGCACAAATATTAAGATGTGGGAGACATTATTTGATTACCAAACTATAACAGGTAACTATAAGAAATGCAAACTAGAAGAGGGAGGGCAAATGGATACCTTTGTCTTTACTGTCAGTCAGTCTTGGCTAATGCAACATCCAGGTCAGGAAGTATTATATACTTGACAAAATTAAACAGATCTTACGAATTTACTTTCTTTGAATGAAGACATGAGCCTCAGTGTTTGAAAGCATTTAAGCATTCTGCTTTTCCTTAGAAAAATAAGAAAATAAGAACAGATTTATTACTTGTATCGTTATTAGTATTACTCCAGGCTCTGAGAAAGATGCCTTCAAAAGCGTCCACTGCCCTTTGTTGTGTACAACTGTGTGATTTTGATTAGCAAACCTACACACTTCCTTTAAGTTTCCTTCTGAGCTTTTGCAGTTAAAATAATTATAATAAAATCTATTAACTGCTTGTTACTGAAGGCAGAAGGCACTGCTTCCAAGCTTCCATCTGCAGCCATTGATTCTGAAGTGATGGGCCCAGCTCCCCACTGCCTAAGTAGGTTTTAACAAGCTAGCTTCAGGCTGCAAGAGCCAGTAGATTGCAAAGGAGAAAAGACTGGCCTCCAAACTTGTCTTAAGCCTCAAGAAAGAAAGAAAGGGAGGGCAGTCTCTGCTAGCAACCACAGAATCTGTTCTGCATTCAGCAGTGAAGCCTTTGTAATTCTCACTCATACCTTGGGGGGACAAGGCAAAAAACTCTCTCTAACAGATAGTAATAAAACCATTATTCACCTAATCACTCACAAACACATGTAAACCAAAAGAATAGGTTGCTTTGCAGACATACAAATGAAAATAAAATCCACCTCACATTCATCTCTTATGCATACAATTACAAAGAATTCCTATCAAGTCCACACACAATGGTTAAAACCCTGCATGCCTTGATAAGAAGAATCGACCCCGTTGTTTATCTCTTTCAGATGAAATCACTACTGTTGCCTCCGTGATCGACCCAAATACATCAGGTGAAACACATTTCAGATTGGACTCTTGCTTCTCTTTCCTCTTTGATTTTGTATATGACTACACAATATATCTATCAACTCCATATTGCAACTCATTTACTATTTCCTTTTCACATTTATGTTTTTCTACTTCGTGTGTGTGTGTGTGTGTGTGTGTGTGTGTTGTGTGAGAGAGTGATGGAACAAATTGAGGTGTCTGCCTACCTCTGTTTCTAATACATACACATGTGCACACATATACACACATAAGCACACACTTCATTTTTCAGAGCTTCTTAGGAAGGACATTCACCTCTGTGTGGGTGTTAGTACACCAGTGTTCTGTATTAAAGCATAATGTCCCAATAATCTTATATGTGAGTAACCAAAATGATGAGATTATGACAAAAGAAATGAAAGTTAAGTACCAGCAAACAATGTAGAAAGATCTGTATCTACAACAAAAATCAAATTTGAAATATTTGTCCTTTTGTAAAAACAAATGTTTTTTTAAATCACATTTTAGAGGAAACTGACAAACTAAATTATCAGTGCAAATGATATGCTTTTTAACCTTTTTAACTTTTCTTAACATCTGCATTAAAAAAAAAAGTTTGTTTCAAACCACTGAGTTTTCTCAGGCAAGAATGTCATCTGCTGCTGCATAACTTTAATAATGTGGAATGACATATATTCCCTGATACGATATTTTAAACATGTGCATCAGTACAAAAGAGGGACTATGAAATATTTAAGCAGTGATCAAGAATACTCATATAAACTTCCACATTCACAACACCAGAAGTATGGGTATATTTTTCATTGATGTTCGAATGTTAGGTTTTACATGTATATTGTATATTTTTAACAGATAATTATTCATTTATGTATCTTTTGGTTAGCTTTGTAGATTTAAAGTTTTAGGATTTCTTTTTAAAAAATCACCCCATTGTGTTCAAGAACTAATGACAAAAACAATTTTGCCAGATGTGGGACCCAAACTCTAGTCTTTTGATATCTAACAGGCATCATATATTTTAGTTTAATCTGGACCAGTGACTTCCATGAACACAAATGTAACCACAAGCACACATACACACAAATTTTTATTTGACATCACCAACATAATATGCCATTTCTATCCAGAGGTATATTAAACATTTCTCATTGGAATGGAAGGATGTCGTATATTATTTTTTCTTCCTATGCAATGTTGGTAAAGGAGACAGCCTTCTGACAGTGAATCAATGTAGTTGGACATAAAGAAAATTCTCATCTCAGGCTTGTGGACTAATCAGTAAACATAGACAATAACATATTAACCTGATAAAAACACAAGGATGAAGAGAAGAGAGTGGTGACTCATATTTGTATAAGTGCATGTTTTAAATTCACTTCTACATAGCCTTTGCCCAGTTCTAAATATGAGAGAGATAAATAAAAAACACTACTCACAATATTCACTATTCTCTCAATGCATTTTCTATTTTGCCATTTAATAAATCAAATGCTTTATAATGTTCCTTCTGTAACCATCTCAGAATGTCTTTGGAGTAGGCATTATCATCACTCCTTCCCACAGTTTGCTACAGTTGCCATCTTGACAAGTAGATGAAGAATGCTCCATCAGATCGGTCTTTGGCTATGACTGTGAGGCATTTCTATAATTAGCAATTAAGGTAGGAAGCTCTGCCTGCTTTTGGAACTACCATGCCTTAGAAAATGTGTCTAGACCTTATAAGAGGTATAGCTGAGCAAGCCCAGGAGAAAGCTATTAAGCAACATTTCTTCATGCTTCTGTTTTCAAATCCTGCTTTGAGTTCCTGCTTTGATGTCCTTTGGTGGTAGATTGTAATCTATAAGATGACGTAAATTCTTTTATAATCAGATATATTAATCCCTCTCAGGTCTCTGAGGTGGTTGAAGAATAGATAGCTAGAGTCTCATAGTTAAATTTTGAGTTGTTTAGGAATCAAGAGGGCATTCTGGATCTAAGAAGATGTTTTTAAAATTGTGATGCAAGTTAGTATGAAAGCTAAGTTAGATATAGAACTTTAAACTCATGGAGATGGTTAGATAGTAGAATGTTAAAGTCAGGTGCCAAATACATATGGACTGGACATTGGGAATGTATGCTAAGCCATATAACTCTCATAATTATGGCCTATTTATTTCTGTTGTTTTGTATTGTATTTATTGTTATAAGAGAAAGAACCATTTGTTGGACTGAAAGGGGGAGCTGTTGGGGGGAAAAAGATATACCTTAAACTTATAAAAAGGGAAGAGGATGGGGGGGTTGAGAGGGAAGAGGGTGGGAGAGTGAGACTGGAGGGGAGAGTAGGGAGGAGATTGTGATTGAGATGTAACTTGAAGAAATAAAAATAAATTATAAAAAAAGAAAAAAGTTTGTTCATTTATTCATTTTACATCCTAATTGCAGCCTTCCCTCCCCTCCTCTGGGTCCTGCCTTCCCACCTTCTTCCCCCTGTACCCCCATCTCTTTCATAGAAAAAGGAAACCTCCCGCACCATCCACCCCACCAAATTGAGTTGCATCAGGACTGAGCACATTTTCTTCCATTGAGGCCAGGCACCACATTCCCATTAGGGGAAAATGATCAAAAAGCAAACATCAGAGTCTCTTCTCCCTCACCTTCCTATCTGCTTCTTTTAAAATTTTAAGATATATCTTTTTCCCCCAACAGTCCTCTTTTAGTCCAAGAAATGACTCTTTTTCTTATAACAATAAATTCAATACAGAACAATAAGAATAATTTGGTCACAATTATGATAATTTTAAGGTATAGCATACATTCCCAATGCCCAGTCCATGCATATTTGGCAACTGATATTAATATTCTATTCTCTATCTATCTCAATGAGTTTAAAGTTCTATACCTAACTCAGTTTCCATCCTAACTTGCATTACCAATTTAAAAACATCTTCTTAGACCTAGAACATCCTTTTAATTCCTAAACAACTTAAAATTTAACTGTGAAACTATAAATATCTAGTCTTGAACCACATCATAGACATGAGAAGGATAAACATATGTGAATATACAGGAAGTGCAGAGCCAGCAGCTTTCAAAACTAAGAAATGACAGACAACTGGCTGCCTGGACAGTCCCCAATTTCTCTCAATACATTGGATCATCTATTTTCAGCCTTTTGTCCCAGTATCTCTGACAGACATTAATTGTGAAGCAGGAATTATGAAGGACTTGCCTACCCTGTCTTGGTAGAGCTAGGCTGTGGACTTACCTGCTGCCAAGTTTTGTCCTGTTCGTACAGCATTCTCTCAGACTGGGTTTACTCCACGTGTTCAGGGATATATTCTTAGCAGATAACTGACAGCCTTGGAGCTCTAACATCTTGTGGTCTCCAATCTAATATAGGTTTTTCTTTCAGATTCTTAACTAATAGCCTCTCAGGGAGTCTATTCAGGTACTCCAATGGTACATTCCTGGCCTAATCAGATCTTCTTAACCATAAGGAAAGATTTCAGAACCCCTTTACTTGTGTATCCTCCACATCTGTAAAGCCAGAGCTAAGTGGATGATGCTGCCATGATCAGCTGCCCACTTGGGATGGATCTTGCCCTTCTGAGTCCAATTTGTAGAAGTTTCCCTTTGTTTTTCTTTATTGGAGCACAGATTTTGTTAGGCCTTTATTTTTATTAGTTGAGTGCTTAGCTGGGTGGTATTTTTCCATGTTGAGACTGCTTCCTCTATTCTATTTCAGAAATCAGGCTCTTCCTTAATATCCTTATTTCTTATTTATTTATTTATTTATTTATTTATTTTTTTTAATATCCTTATTTCTTCAGCATAAGCCTTGGCTCCAGCACTACATTCACTATTTACATTCACCGTTACATGTTACTCTTTTTCTCTATAAACTATATATCTTTTTGCCCCACTTGCTCTTTTGTACTGTATACCTGCATAAGAGTGATTAAAAATAACACAACAGAGGCAGTATTAACCTGTCACAAAATCTCCTTTAGCAAAAAAATTTAGTTTATTGATTTTCAATTTGGCCTCAAACAAATTCTTAGGGCAAGAGCAGAAGATAGTTTCATTCTTTGCCAAAACATCACAATAATGATCTCTAGTCTAGTTGTCTTTATAGTTTCCATATGAAACCTCTTAAATGGGCTTCCATAGTCCTCACTACTCTTAGTGCTACTGTCTTCCAAGCTTCTACTAGGATGATCCATTAAGCCTCATTTATAATGTTCAACTGCTTTTCTAGTCCATAGTCTACATCCAAAGATGTTGATCTTCCACATTTCTCTAAAGCTACAGCATGGTAATGTTTTTCACAGAAATAGTCCCACTTGTAGTACTAAAATCTGTCTTAGTAACCTTTTTATTACTGTTGGAAAACTCTGTGACCAACACTATTTATAAAATAAACCATTAAATTGGGCATATGATCTCAGAGGTTTGAAGTCCATGAGAACAGAACTACAGTAAGATGAGGGGAACAGAAGACAACTTTAAAGTAAAATGACAGGAAAAGCAGAGAGTTCCCAAGCAGCAAACACACACACACACACACACACACACACACACACACACACACACACA
>CAJQZJ010008587.1:5627920-5690734 GCA_907164525.1 Lophiomys imhausi | reverse complement strand
AGTATGAATGTTGAGTCACATATAGACCTTTAAACTCATGGAGTTGGTTAGATAGTAGAATGTTAAAGTCAGGGGCCAAATATGTATAAACTGGACATTGGGAAGGTATACTGGGCCAATTTACTCTCATAAATGTGGCATATTTATATCTATTGTTTGGTATAATACTTACTGTTATAAGAGAAGGAACCATCTGTTGGACTGAAAGGGGAAACTTCTGGGGGGAAGAGGGTGGAAGGGTGGGATAGGAAGGGGGAATAGGGAGGGATTTGTGACTGAGATGTAACTTGAGGAAAAAAAATAAAGTATTTAATAAAAAAAATAAAAAATAAAAAAAGAAGCTTGAGTTTTGATTATAAGTACAACCACTACTAAACTCACATAAAGGTTTCTAGTACTGAGCTATTGACATCTTTTGAGCGCTTATAGCAATCTCATGGATAAATGTGATGACTTCTACAGTCAACAAATTGAAACATAACAAACACAACTTCCATGAGATCACACAGCTGTCCATTGCAGGAGCATGGAAGGAGCCAAAGTGCTGAACAGGCAACCAGGGTTGGTCAACTTGTCCTCCTTCTTTTATCTATGGGATTTTCTGATCAAATCAAACATACAAAGGTGCTAATTCATATTAGAAGATCTGTTGTGCAACCTTCGCAAGGCTTATCATCATGCCTTGTTGATGTGACTTGGTGTAAGATGTTATGAGAGAGGGCTTGGCTGACTTTCCTATCCAGAAGGAGAAATGAGATTTGTAAAAAACTGTCAGAAATGCAATTGATGTTTTGACATTTTTTGAAAATGCTAAAAGGTCCTGAGAGAAAGTTGCCATCAGCCTTTGACCAATGGGAACCTCAATATTTATTCTCACTAGAGCAGACACTGATATGTGTTCTATGGCAGTGCTGTAGTCCTTGAAGATAATTGGGCCAACAGGCTGTGTATTGGGAACTCCACCATATGGTATGAGCTCTTACTCTGTTTAGTACACTTTCAGTAGAAGTAGGAAAGATTGCAGTTCAGGAAGGACTTGCTTTTATTTATGTAAGTTTTTAATAGAAAAAGTAATTCTTGTTTTAGAAAAGGTTGAGATGATAAATATCATCTGCTGGTATGTCATTTTTTAGTTTTGGAAGATGCAGGCCCTGCACTTCCTATATAATCAGATATATTTATCCTTCTCAGGTCTCTGAGGTGGTTGAAGAATAGATAGCTAGAGTCTCATAGTTAAATTTTGAGTTGTTTAGGAATCAAGAGGGTGTTCTTGATCTAAGAAGATATTTTTAAAATTATGAGGCAAGTTAGTGTGAAAGCTGAGTTAGATATAGAACTTTAAACTCATGGAGATGGTTAGATAGTAGAATGTTCAAGTCATGTGCCAAATACATATGGACTGGACATTGGGAATGTATGCTAAGCCATATAAGTCTTATAATCGTGGCCTATTTATTTCTGTTGTTTTGTATTGTATTTATAGTTATAAGAAAAAGAACCATTATTTGGACTGAAAGGGAGAGCTGTTGGGGGGAAAAATAAATACCTTAAACTAAAAAAAAAAAAAAAAAAAAAAGGAAGGGAAGAGGATGGGGGGTTGAGGGGGATGAGGGTGGAAGGGTGGGACTGGAGGGGGAGTAGGGAGGGGATTGTGATTGAGATGTAACTTGAAGAAATAAAAAATAAATTATTAAAAAAATATATCATCTGTTGCTATCACTGTGTGATTTCACCACCAGAGTTCCAGTGATTCCCTGTACTCATTCATCAACTTACATTTTTTTTTATAAAGTCTAATAGTTTCCACTGTATCACAAAGTTAGAATCAGTGTTACACCTCCCCCCTAGAAGATTTGGAGGTGTGGGTGCTGTGTTACATGTGCCTAAGTAGGTGGCAGAGAAGAGAAAGTCTATTTTTACTATCAGTGTTCTGACCTATAACATTTCCTCAAAAATAGTGAGCCTGAGAGGACACAACTCTGGCACCAAGGGGCTCAGATAGGGAGCTAGAAGACTAGGAGACTAAGAGACTAGGAGACTAGGCCCCACCACTTATCTCCTGTGCAATAGCATGGATGAGGGAGAGATACCATACTTCCCCCTTGTCCTCACTCCTGTGGCAGGTGAAAGACCTGGCCTTGGGGTCCTAAGAACAGGAGAGCTGGTCCTGCCCCTCACCAGTTGCAACACTCCAGAGATCAGGCTCTGCCCCTTACCTGGGCAGCAAAACTCCTGGTGATGCGGGTCCAGGCAAGCAAACCCAAGGGTGTGAGTATGGGCTAGCTGCCTTCACCAATTGTCTGCCCTTCAGTGACATAGGCAAAGGTGAGATAGAGAGATGCTCCACCCTGGACCCTTCCTGCCTAAAGCAGGCAGGAGAGCTGGCCTCAAGGCCATCAGAGCTCTGGCCCTTACCTACTGTAGCACTTGGGAGAGCAGGGCTTACACTTCACCTGGGCAGCAGAGTAGAGCTGGCTCTGGATGTGGGGATTGTGTATGAACTCTCCACAAGAACTTGACTGTGGGAGAGCTGGTCCTGCCTCTTCTCTGTCGTGCAGTGGCATGGACAAGGGCGAGACACCTTCCTCCTTTCCTAGTCCCTCAATGCCTGTGGCAGGCAGGAAAGTCTAGTCCAGTGTCATGGGAATGGGAGAACTGGCCATGTACCTCTGCTGCAATAGTTGTGAGAACAGACCCTGCACCTCTGTTGGGGAGAATGGTAGAGCTGGCCTTAATTGTGGAGGTTGCTGATGAGCCAACTCCAAGAGCATGAAAGTTAGAGATCCAGACGACGAACAATTCGGATATCTATCAGGCCCAGATCCAGGGCTTTGAATTGGCCCATTCTACAAATGCCCCATTAATGAACTTCTGGAGGGTATAAAGTGAACTCTCCTACAGTTAAAAAACTACAGGAGCTCCATGAAACAGTGCAATAATAGGACATTCGAGAGGAGTCTCAGGGAGTTTCCAGTATCGAAAGAGTAGAAGCCAGTGGCCTCATACAAGACCAATGAGTCATTGCAATGAACATTTGCAATGAAAGAAATGTGGACAAAAGGGTGTACTGTAGGACACACCGTGACACACTACAGCTTTCACAACAGTATATTTTTCTATGTTGGTGGGGAGGATATGAGGGTAGAGAGCAGGTAGTTGGGAGGGGTAGATGAGTGGAATTGAGGTACATGATGGGAAATTCACAAAGAACCCATAAAAAAGTTTAAAATAAAAAGAAAGAAAGAAACTGTGCTGTGATTTTCCATGGCAATACCTAAATGGTTATTACCAGGTAAGAAATTTCTGGAGTATAAAGAAGAAAAGAGAAGTGAGGTTTCATATCTCAGCTATAGCCATGAATATTTGATCCACAATATCACCATGTCAATGGCTCTTTGATTCTTCAAAGCTCCTTCTTTCTATCTGGACTTATAAATATGCTATGATTAAATACTTTGTGATTCTGGATTTACTTTTGTGATTTTAACTAATGAATAAGGAAGTAGTATAACTTCTCTCTCTCTCTCTCTCTCTCTGTCTGGCTGTCTGTCTCTCTTTGATGTTTATTTACTACATCAAATTACATCTCCATCATAGTGCCATCTTTCCACCCCTCCCAGTTTTCCACCCTCTCCTCCCTCTCCCACCCATTCCACTCCTCCAATGTGGAGTGTCCCTACACATCAGCCCCTCTCAGTTCAACAGTCATATGAGGGCTAAGAGCTTTCTGTTGCACTGAGGGCCTACATGGTAGCATCCCTAGGGTAAATTGTACCATTAATAGGTAACAGAATCTATGTTCCTGATCCTTTTGGTATGTTGGGTGTAGGATAGTTATCCTGTACTATATGACTAAAATCCAATTATAAGTGGGTAGATGCCATGTGCATCTTTCTGAGTCTGGGTTAGCTCACTCAGGATGAGCTTTTCTAGTTCCATCCATTTGGCTTCGAATTGCATGATTTCCTTGTTTCTGATAGCTAAGTAGTATTCCATTGTGTAAATGTACCACATTTTTTTTTTTATCCATTCGTCAGTTTAGGGACATCTGGATAATTTCCCATTTCTAGCTATTACAAATAAGGCTGCTATGAACATAGATGAGGATATATCCTTGTGGTTTGGTGAGGAATTGTTTGGGTGGATACCCAGAAGTGGTATGGCTGGGTCTTGAGGTAGGGCTATTCCAAATTTTCTAAGATATCACCAGACTGATTTCCATAGTGGTTGTACATGTTTGCACTCCCACCAGCCTCGCCAGCATGTGCTGTCATTTGAGTTTTTGATCTTAGCCATTCTGACAGGTGTGAGATGGAACCTCAGAGTCATCTTGAGTTGCATTTGCATGATGATTAAGGATGTTGAGCATTTCTTCAAATGTTTCTCTGCCATTAGAGATTCCTCCTTTGTGAATTCACTGTTTAGCTGTTTCCCATTTTTGATTGGATTATTTGGTTTCTTGGTGTTTAATTTCTTGAGTTCTTTATAAATTATGGATATTAGCCTTCTGTCGGAAGTGGGGTTGGTAAAGATCTTTTCCCAATCTGTAGGTTGCTGTTTTGTTCTAATGAGAGTGTCCTTTGCTTTGCAGAAACTTTTCAGTTTCATGAGGTCCCCTTTATTGGTTGTTGGTCTTAGAACCTGAGCTATATTGCCCCTATGGGGCACCACTTTTTAAAAAGTCAATGAAGTCTTGATGAATAACTTCCTGGTAGAATAAACAAAGCAAAATAAATGATAAAGAAATAGAAGTGGATCTTGCAATTAACAAAATCCATCACCCAAACACAGACACATTCCCTAAACACATACAACAAAACAAACACACTCACACAACCAAACACATACAACCCACATCAGTAAACAAAGACAAAAAGGGACGATTATGCATAAATACATAGACCACAAACACATACAACTGCAGAAGAATAAGAAAATCTCAGAAGTTGTTCAAGGTCACACCACACTGTGATGGACACACAGAACAATGGCTCAGGGGAGTCTACCACTCAGTCCCGCAAGCTCTATCTTGTCTTAAGCTGTCTCACATACCTTAACAAACTAGCTTTAGGAATATTATGTTTCATACTGTCATCATTTTTCTTTTAAAATTGTCACACAATTTTTGCTCATTGGACCATCTAAACTCCTACTTTTCATTGTTCAGGGGAATTGTCCCTAGAACTGTCAGCAAAAATGACAGGACCATCTATCCATTTGCTCAGTCATCTGTCAAATACTCAAAAGCTGATATTTACATAGAACACCACTATGAGCAAACACACAAAGATTAAAAAAGAAAGAAAAGAGGACAAAAAAGACATCTAGGGTTTCCACAGACAATTTTTCTCATAGTATAGAGTAGCCAATAAGCATCTTGGGGACAGAAGGTATTTCCATCACAGCCCAGGTCATGCCCTGGTGATAGCATAACTGCCATATTCAGTAGATACATTTAAAAAGTCACTATCACAAGTTCTGATACATATAATGTATGTTAACAACTGGTTGATTGAGATGTAGAAATTTATAACTGTTCACAGAAAATGGAAAAAATCTTTTACCAAGGAGATGAATAGATTTCCAGAGCTATCAGTGTCACTCACAGAAGCCCTTAAACTGATACCATGGATTAAATATTTAATAAAAAGAAACCTATAGTGAATCTTTCATTAAATTGGCATTTTCACCTGCACAAGCATATATTTAATACCCAGACACATATAGACATGGGCAAAGAATGGTCAGTTTTAAAGCTTTAGAAACATTTCCAGAAACGGAGCTAGTTTGGACTCAAGATATCAAAGGCCAAATCTTTCCTCTCTTCTGTTCTCTCAGAACACCAATGAAATGACTGGGCACACAGTCAGTGTTCAGCAAATTGACTGAAGTATTGATTTATTTTTTTTTAACCTGTCACCAGCTCTGCAGATTCTGTTTTATAGCCAGGGAGAAATTCTATGGTCATCAAACAATGATCAATTTCTTCAAGGAAGTGACTTAGATCCTGAAAGAAAGGAAGGCGATTTGGCAGTTACAGGAGTTTAGATTGCTATTTTGTCCTTTTTCTTCTCTCTCTGGCAGTATATAAGGAACTAGAGTTGAAGGGGATAGCATTCTATTTCCTTAGTGATAACTGTCTTTCTGCTTCATAAATTGGGAGGAAATAAGTCAGCTTTCTCTCACATGGCTCTCTGTGTCAGCCATAGCATCACTTCCTCCATTGGGGCATATTCACAGCAGGGTGTAAGCTAAACTCTGAACAGCAGGAATGAACCAACAAAGATTTTCTGTGGCTGCCAACTTAGCACTACTGCATGATGAGTCTGGTGTCATCTATTCCTCCAAAACAGCTGATGGGGAATAGTTTACCTTCCCGCTATCCCCTCTCCTTCTTAGAGGGGACAAAAGGGAAAGAAGGAGAGTGACTATCATGTGACTAATCTGATGTGAAAGTTCTTATGGATAAGAGAATATTTGAACATCTCTGGAGTACAGAGATATGGAAGAGAGAGGGCTTTATTTTTCTTTTCAAAAATTTCAAGTGGTCATAAATTACACCACCTTACTAATGATTTGTTACTAAATGATAGAATTATTTATATTATTCATTAGAGTGCAAGGTATTTACTGTTTAAATCTGTATGATGCTGTTATAGTGTCACCAACTTGACAAAATATGGAATCACCTGGGAGATGATCCTCTGATCATGTCTATGAGACATTATCTTGATTACCTTAGGGAGTTGAGAAGAATAGGTCCACTTTGGGAGGCATTATTCCTTAGACAGGCAACCTGAGACTAATACACAGAGAAAGCCAGCAGACCATTCAAATATATCAATCCATTGGGTTTCCTCCAGCTATTTCAAGATATAGCTGCCTTCAAATCTCTGCCACAATAGACTGAATCTTAACCTGTGAGTTAAAATAAACCCCTTGTCTTGGAAGTTGCTAATCTCAGGTATTTTTATCTCAGCAACATAAAAAAAAAAGACTAAGTAAGATACCTGGAGTTAGGTCCTTTATAGGTCATCCACCTCTACCTGTCATAGTAGGCTGGGATCTCAACCTAATAAGTATCAGAAGATAGTTGAATAGATTTTAATTCAGTAGTATAGCTTCAATCTGCTACTGATGATGATATTCTCAGGAGATGTACAGAATATTTCCAGTTCCTCATGTCTGTCTCCCACTTAATGGTATCCTTGACTAGAAATCATCTTCATGCTGATTAGTTGTTAATTTAATAGCTCCCATGATGAGTTTCCTACACACTGTAAAACAAATTCCATCTCCTATGAATATTTTTGTATTGTCCTCAGTATGCCTACACTGTGATCCCAAACAAATTCAGCCTTCCATGTCAACTCTGATATGCATATTCAAGATAAAATCAGGTATACTTTTTCCTCCTATTTTTTTCCCTTTGGATTCTACCTAAGTTCTATTCTCACCTGCTGTTGGCCTTGATTAACAATCTCTAGTGTTCTTATAATAACCTAGACAAAATGCTCTACCCTATGCCCTGTGGTTAAATATTCAGTCTGCCTGATAATAATATTCGGAGTCAAATCTAAATTGTTTTGACACAAGTTTAATGTTTCCCAGATAAAAGATGTCAAGAAAGTTTATTAGTCTTTAAATATTTTTATTTATATATTTTAATAAACTAGAACTTTCTTTAAATATTTTATTCCTTAAGTATTATCTTTTTGGTGCATTGATGTTTTTAAGATCTTAGTGAAGCCATTCAAAGTTTTAATCATTAAAATGGTTCAGACATGCTTTTTGTCATCAGCCTTTTATACTTTGTTCCATACATAAACATATAATATGTATTTCAGATATTACAAGACTTGTTCATCAGTCCATGGACTCAGCATCTCCTAAACTCATATGTAGATAGTGGGCTCTAAATCTAGGCTTCTCACTGAGAACATGCTTTTAAAAATACTGATTTGTTATATGGAGATAGATAGGTGGTCTTCAAAAACTTCAAGAAATCTGTAGAATATGGCATTCAAAGATGTTTTCCTAACTTAAGATTTTTTGATATTGAGACATGTCATGTCCTGACAGCACCCCTTATTCTACTCCAAGTAGAGGATGAGCATCAAAGAATCTCCATTAGGAGATGGTTGCATTAGTGGCAAGCTTGTCACTGGTTAAGAAAAGTCCCTTGCTTTAATTGAAGACTGAATGCTGCCTGAAAAGGACAAAATTTGGAAGCAGGTAAGTTGACAGCGTAGCTCTGCCAAGACAGGGTAAGCAAATCCTTCCCAACTCCCGCTTTACAACTAATGTCTTCAGAAGTACCTGGCCAACAGGCCGAAGATAAATGTTCTAATGTATGAAGAGAAATTGGGGACTGTCCAGGCAGCCAGTTGTCTGTCATTTCTTAGTTTTGGAAGCTGATGGCTCTGTACTTCCTGTATAATCAAATATATTTATCCTTCTCAGGTCTCTGATGTGGTTGAAGACTAGATAGTTATAGTCTCACAGTTAAGTTTTAAGTTGTTTAGGAATTAAAGGGATGTTCTAGGTCTAAGAAGATGTTTTTAAGTTGGTAATGCAAATTAGGATGGAAATTGAGTTAGGTATAGAACTATAGAACTCATGTAGATAGATAGATAGATAGATAGATAGATAGATAGATAGATAGATAGATAGATAGAGATAGATAGATAATAGAATATCAAAATCAGTTGCCAAATATGGATGGACTGGACACATTGGGAATGTATGTTATACCTAATAGTTTTTGTAATTGAGGCCTAATTATTTTTAAAAAATTATGAGTTCTTGGAGAAGGGGCAGAGGGTGAGAGTGTAGGACAGGGAGAGGTGGAGGGAGGGGACTATGATGGAGATGTAACTTGAAGTAATAAATATACCTTAAAAAATCCTTCAGCCGGGCGGTGGTGGTGCACGCCTTTAATCCCAGCACTTGGGAGGCAGAGGCAGGTGGATCTCTGTGAGTTCGAGGCCAGCCTGGTCTACAAAAGCGAGTCCAGGACAGCCAGAGCTGTTATACAGAGAAACCCTGTCTCGAAAAACCAAAAAAAAAAAAAAATCCTTCAAAAAATACTGATTTGCTGTCTATGTTAGTATATGGGATAGCTGCTTTCTTCATCTTTATCCTCAGACTGCAAGATACCATATACATTCATGATGTATATATATATATATAAATATATCAATAAATATATGTGCATATATATATGTATATATGCGCTGATGGATATAGACTTGTAGAAATATATCAATGCAGAAGCACATAAATGTTTCTGATTAGTAACTACCAATTAATAAACTCAAAAAATAATGAAACTCCCTGTATTTAAGAGAAGCAACATAACTTCATCATAGAATATTGTGAGAATTATTAAGAAAATGTTCCCATTTATTTTAGTGGTTACTAAGGGTTAATGTGTGACAAGGTCAAAGAAAGTGAATAGAGCTTACAGTTGAAGGCAATTACAAACTTGCAAACTTTGGCTTGACACACCAGGTTGACTGATAGAGATGAGTTCACCTAGGCAAATCACAACTGTATCTGTTTTTCTTTTGATTGATACTTTGCAGGTAAACATCCTTGAAAATGGAGTTACATTCTATCTACTGTATCAATACTAAGACACTAGGTTGTATTCTTAACTGATCTACAGGACCATTGGAAGAAATTACATAGAAGTTGACCTATTCATTCATCCATGATATGGAAGAGGAGTTGCCTTTTAAGATCAAGATTATGCCACTTTTTCCATAAACTGGCTAACACGCTTAAATTTACAAAACATAAACAGGGTCTGCTGGCACTCATTTGTAATTCTAGCACCAGGAAGGCAGAAGCTGAAAGATCTGAAGTTCATGGTCATCCTCAAAATCATAGTGAGTTTAATATCAGCTTGGACTTGGGATACATGAGACTCTGTCACTCAAACACTTGTATGCATGCATGTGCACACACATGTGCACACACACACACACACACACAGTTTTGAAAACATCTACCATGTTTCTTCTATCTTCCTTTGACAAAGCCCATTGAAATCTCTAGTCTGATCTTGCCTGTTTTTCTAGATAAACTTCTTTTTTTTTTTTTTTTTTTTTTGGTTTTTCGAGACAGGGTTTCTCTGTATAACAGCTCTGGCTGTCCTAGACTCACTTTGTAGACCAGGCTGGCCTCGAACTCACAGAAATCCGCCTACCTCTGCCTCCCAAGTGCTGGGATTAAAGGCGTGCGCCACCAACGCCCGGCTTAGATAAACTTCTTAATCTTACCCTGTCTGTTCACTTAGTCGTTCGTTAAAGGTTTTAATATAATTAGTGATATAAGCCACACTGCAGTTTTCAGTCACCGTTAGAGTAAGATATCTACAGCAAGACACATTTACAGTTTTCCACTGGAATCCAATCTTCAACAGAATTGTGTTCCTTTCTATAGCAGTGTGAGGTTAGTGGTTGGAAGAAGATAAGGTTGGGACTTAGTGCTCCAGTGATTTGGTGTATCCTATTGACATGGCTTCTTGTGTGCTCTAGTTATACCTGATTTTACACAGAATCTCTCAGAAGTAGTGTGAAATATATTTGCATATAATGAGAATACACAGACATGGAATTAATAGTCTTACATATGAATCTCTGCTTTCATAGCTACTAAATTTGGAATAATTTAATTTAAATCATGTGGGCTTTTGCTTATTTATTTATCAAAGAGGAAGGAAATGTTAACACTCTCGCAAGATATGGAAAACAATAAAAACTTTTTTTTAGAAATGTCTTTGTAAACTTATCCTACAGGGACTGTACCAAGGAATGAAAAATAATGTAGATAATAAAATAAAAGTGTTTTCTTCACTTTGGCTTTGGTGTTTTCTTTACTGTTGTGGAGATACTTAATGATATTTATGCTTGGATTTGGTTTATGATTTTTTTTTATGAAAATCCCTGGAGGGGTATTAGAAATAACTAGTGAGATTGATTTCTGTCACCATTACAATTACTATTTATTTCCACCACTGACTCTCTATGCAGACTGCCACATGACACCAAAGATGTTAACAGCCATCCTTAAGTAAGTCTCCCATTGGCCTCCTACGGGGTTAAGTTGCTGTAATCGTCTCATTCCTTTAGGGCTGCTACTGGAGCTGTCATTCCATTTTTTTCCTCTGATCTGGGTCAAGGCTAATGTGTTATCCTAGGAGGGTTCATATATTAACTAGTTAACATATTAGCAGGGGTTATTGTATCTGATTAAGTCATTACTACCCATTATGTTGTAGCAGAGGGAAGACCCCTGAGGATGCAGAACATGATGGACGTATTTGGATGAAAGAAACAAAACAAAGAGAATGGAAATTAATATGGCTCTGGTTGAAATTTTGGTACTATGGTTTCTAGGCACTAAGCACTAACATTGGCACTCTAGAAGATGATTCCCCCCAAATAAATTCATTATGCCTTTTACAAAGGTCAGCCTTTCTTTGCATGTTGCATTCCATGTGAAATTCAGCACGGAGCTTTCATAACTCTTAGGCCATTGTGATAGTTCAGCTCTTGACATGAAAGTCTGTAAACCTTATTTTGGTCCCTGGAACTTAGAGTGGAAAGTGCATGCATACATATACAGTAATAAAATAACAATTAAAATACATTAAAACCCTTAATTTAGATTTTATTATGAGATTAATGTGAGTGTTAAATTTCTTTCTCATATAGACCTCTGACTTATGATAAGCATATGAAACATATTGGGTAATTTGTTTCAAGCTTCACTTAATTTCATATATACATATATTCATCTGCACATTCATCTATTTGAAATAATTTTTATTTAAAATAAAACATCAGTTCTTCATGTCGTCTAATATTTTGGTCCCTGGAAAAAAAATCATCACAGAGACCTCAAGCCGTAAGATGATAATATTGAAATGCAAGTCACAAGCTTCAATTAGGTACAATCAGAAATCATGCAGTGACTTCATTAAGTATCATTAAGAATGATCAAAATATTGCTCTTAGGAAAAATACATCAAAAGCCTTGCATTTACACATTGATTAAACAGGATCTGCGATTTCTAAAATCTGGTTCGAGAAAAAAGAATGGAGTAAATTAAGTGCTCATATCC
Source organism: Lophiomys imhausi (assembly GCA_907164525.1). NCBI lineage: Eukaryota > Metazoa > Chordata > Mammalia > Rodentia > Muridae > Lophiomys > Lophiomys imhausi. Next base: position 5,678,601 of record CAJQZJ010008587.1, on the reverse strand, counting down.
CACTTAGCAACAAGGGAGTGCTTAGCAACGGGTGAAGGGAGGAATAAAGAGAGATGGTGAAAAACAAAATATGATCAATCTAGGAAGGGGGAGTGTCAAAAAATGATAGTGTAATTAATTAGAGATGAGGTGGAGACTTTTGCTTTCCAAGCAATGGGCAAAGTGACATCATCCTACTTTGTAGATGATTATTATAGGTGTTAGGTATATGGAAAGAGAGAGAATCATATAGTCATACATATAGTCACAGAGTAAAGAACAAATTACCAAGAAGGTCATCTTAGCCAGGGAGCTCTTTATAAACATGTTTTCATTCTCTCCCAAGCCATTTGGGTGTGAGGTCTAATCTTGAGCTTTGCAAGCTGTTTAAAACTTAAAGAGGCTTAGGAAAAAGTTGATGATGTATCCTTTTGGTGGCTCTGTAAGAGATCATTGTTCTTCTGATCACCCAACAATCCCATCACTTTGCACTTGATCTCCCTTGCCTTCCGAGGTGCCTTTATCCACCATATAGCCATCTTCACAGTCTTTTCAGACACTCAGAGATAATTCCATCCCATATTTCTGTCTGTGTTCATTGATCACTCACAGGACACTCTCACCCCCTTGCAGATCCTAGGGTCCATTTTCTTACTCATTTCTGCATTCACCATCATGGCATATTCTAACACACACACACCAGTACTCTTTCCCAGAACCACCACTTTAATATCTCTTCACCTACCAATTGTAGCTGAGTTCAGGGAGTCCATCTCTGAAATCTATGAAATATATTTTACAATAATATTTTACAGTCAGTCTAAGATTAAGAATTCATGACCCACCCCAAGAGAAAACCACAAAATATTAGCATCATTGAAATTCCTTTGCCTAAGTCAAATTAATGTCTTTCTTTTAAAAAAGATTCTTCTACCTATATACACTCATCAAACACATCCTTATTCCTAGTAAATGCTGCCTGAAGCCTCTTTGGGAAACTTGTGCTGTATACTCCTTTTGGGGTTTATGTAATTCTTTATGAACCTGGAAATGTTTCAGAGGTTCTTCATGCTTTCTTCTTCCTATAATGTTTGCTTATTGATGAAACAAAGGAACAGATATTTACAATAAAATTTCAGATATAGTAAGAAACAGCACTAGACCTAGTACCTATTCAACCAGGTCATGCTCAGCGTGATTAAATATATAGGCAAGGATACAATTTCCCCAAATTCAGAACTCACAGATCAAGAATTCAAAGAGGTTTCTGTATGACTTTGCTTTGCTTGTGTTCAGGTATCTGCAACATCCGTTGCACCATGAAAGCATCCTTAGGGAAACAGAATAAGTGAGGAGGGACTCTAACAAACCTGCATTTACTATTCTAAAATTTGGATTATATGCAATTTTAGTTATGAAAAAGTGTTTTCTCTGCAATTATTTTAAGATATTAAAAATGTTAACATATCTCAGGTTTTATATACATATATATTTGTGCATAAACACACATATATACATATATATGCATATATACCTGTAAAGAACAGTAATAAGGAAAATGAAGCTATAGATCAGAAGGAGTTTTGGGGAGGGCAACAGGGAAGGGCAAGATTGAGAAAAGTGATGTAATTCTATTTCAAGTAAAACCTTATAATAAACAAAACAAAATATTTAGCTGCTAGATTTTGACCATGAGCTGAGTTTCTTGTTTTAATTGCATTTATTTATTTATTGTGTGTGTGTGTAAGAGAGAGAGTATGTGTTTGTGAGAGAAAGTATTTGTGTGTCTTGTGTTTGTGTGTGTGTGTGTATGTCTCTCTCTCGCATGTGAGTGTGTGTGTGTGTGTATGTGTGTGTGTTCATATGCATGTGCATTTCCAGGTTCATGGCATGGGTATGATTAAGGGGTTCAAGGACACATTGTGAGAATTGTTGTTCTCCTACCACATAGGCTTCAGGGATGAAGCTCTCAGGACATTTGGCTTGATTTCAAGTGATTTCATCCTGTGTGCCATCTTGCTGTTCCCCAATGAATTTCTGGACCATAACTGAAACTCACTACCTGCTTGAGTGCCTCGCTTGGCAAATTCTTTATGTGAGTTGTGTTTGGAATGATGTAGACATTTTAGCTGCTGTAGTTATTAATTAAAAATGACTCTTTTCAATCACATTATTAAACCAACTGAAAATCTCCAATGTCATTGCCTTAGACATACCTAGTATGCAAAACTGATGGTCTCCAACACTTGTACAGAGAGATAGACTGTGGTCCTTTCTGCCTGTGGGTGCTACATAGACAGTTTCTGCATAGTCGACTCTCTGAGGACTCTTTACTTGGCACCTCCGAGAGCATCACAGAGATTTTTCAGTTACCATCATCTTGCTTCTTGAGGATCAAGTCTTTTTCCTGAATTTTCATCTTTTTGTCGTCAAAGGCATTTTTCTCCTTGTCCAAAGCTTATAAATTGTCAAAAGGGCACCACTTCTAATCTCTCAACGCCTAAATTAATCTTAATAAAATTTCTTTCTCTCTTTCCCTGTTATGGAAGCCCACAAACTTCAATAGTAGCCCTTGCATTCTCAGCATTTACTAATGACTAAGATGACTAAGACATCTTAGAATATAATTAGGTTTAAAAGTAAGTTGATGACAAACAACGGGAAAGGAAGACAAAGGGATGTGGAGAATAAAGAGGAGAAACCAGGAAGATACAACTGAGGAAACAGGTGGCTACAAGATTGTATATAATAAATATACAGACAGAATTACAGAATACTTTCCCCAATGGCAGCAAGAGAAATAGAAGGACTGGAATATTAAATCAGTGAAAAAGAAAGAGAGGAAGTAAAGGGGATAATTTTAACCCTTTCTGCTGACTCCGATTTTCTCTAAACGTTGAACAGGAAACATTTCAGGCTGACAGGTTTTCTACTCACACTCTCTTCTAGGCCTTCTAAATGTTTTTTATCTTGATAAAATAAAAACCACATCCTACTGGAGCATTGGAGTGCCCTAGCCACTCATTGTGGCATTCACATTTCTTTGTTGCTATTGCAAAAGTAGTCAGAACATATAAATCTTAAGCTTCATTGTGGGGCCCTAACCATAAGATGTCTACCACTTAATGTCATTAAGGAAAGAGGAAAGTACACGATAGCCAAGGAAAGAATCAAAAACCCAAATGTCAACTCTGATTGATTAAAAACAAGGTAGACAAATCAGCACAGGCTTATCCAGCATGGCTAGAGAGTAAGGTCAGAGAGAGCTGTTTTTTAAAAAATATTTGGTATTTTCACAAATTGATTACTTAGAGCATTAAGAAGTAGCTGCACATATTCATTTAATGGGCCAGTGCCTCTTGCCCAGGGATGGAGTCACCACACTCAATCTCATCTACTCCTTGTTAGGCTGTGGTTCTCCTGGAGCATGTTTATTCATTACAGATCCTATAAGAAGAAACTAGATATGAGAATAATAAATAACACCCTAAACAGGCTCTTGTGTTCACTGCCACCCATCTTTCTACTTCCAGCCCAATTTTGATAATCTCTGTCTGTGTACAGGCCTGTGTGTGCCTGCAGGACTGAGCAAGTTCTTTTTTACACTGGAGTGTAATTTGGTGAAGAGTCACTTATGTGGAGGGACCTGAAGCATGCTGGGATGTTAAGGTTTGCTCCTGTCCCCAAACCTGCCATGAAGCTTTCCACAAGGAAGACTGTCCTCCAATGTTACCATGTGGATGCGGTGTGTACTTCCAAGAGATAAACAATCTTGGCAGAGTTTGTACCCAGAGTTAGTGAAGTCATATGAACAAAGGTTGTCTGTGTTGGTATTTCTCCAACGGCAACAAGTTCCAAAGGAGAAATGAGGAGTGTTTTGGAATGTAGCTCATGAAACAATGAACTGAATTTAATTGAGGCACCTAAAGGAGATATGTCAGACAGTAGGTTTTTTTATTACTTTTATTTATTACTTCAAGTTACATCTCCATCCCAGCCCCCTCCCTCCATCCCTCTCATTCCCACCGCCCCACCCTCTACCCCTCATACCTATCCTTCTCCTTACGTGTGGGGTGCCCCAGCATATCAGTCCCCCTTGGATCATCAGCTATATGAGGGCTAAAAGCTTTCTCTTGCACTGGGAGCCTACATGGAAGCTCCACTAAGGCAAAGTGTCTAACTAACAAAATCCATGTTCTTGTTCCTGTGGGTCTGTTGGTTGTAGGATAGTTATCCTGTACCATATGGCTAAAATCCAGTTATAAGTGAATACATGCCATATGTATCTTTTTGGGTCTAGGTTAGAGCACTCAGGATGAACTTTTCAAGTTCCATTCCATTTGGCTGAAAATTGCATGTTTTCCTTTTTTCTGATACCTGTGTAGTATTACCTTGTGCAAATGTACCACACTATTCTATTGTATAAGTGTACCTCATTCTCTTTATCCATTCTTCAGTTGAGGAACTTCTGGGTTGTTTCCAGTTTCTAGCTATTACAAATAAAGCTGCTATTAACATAGTTGAGATTTTTTTGAACTGGTATGTGTCACTCAGAAGTCTACTGGTCTACTGTAAGCAATTTTTTAAAAATAATTCCCTAGTACTAAGGAAACTGTCCATCCTAGCTTGAAACCCTATCTCTCTCTCTCTCTCTCTCTCTCTCTCTCTCTCTCTCTCTCTCTCTGCTCTTTGCTCCATGACTCTCTCTCCCATTGCTAAGCACTCCCTTGTTGCTAAGTGGGATATGAGCACTTAATTTACTCTATTTTCTCCTCCACCACTGTAATTGTTACTATTGCTGTTGTTAGGAAATATACTCAGAACCTTACATATGTTAGCCAGGAAGGTTCTTTTTGTAAAAGCATCAATTTGACTGAAATAATCTTTGTCCATTTCCAACTGAGTTTACTCTGATATTCAGGTGTGTTACAGGTTATTTTATTTCTCACAAACAGTATACATTCTTCAAGATTAGAAATAACTTATCTTTATTGTTGTTTATCCAGGGTCAGATAGAGGACCATGGGATATTTGACTCCTTATATTTTGTATATATGTATCCTAAATTATATATATAAAACTCTATTATTTAATAGCATGGGAATATGTACAATTCTGTCATTTTCCATAGTCAACATGCATCAATCCTTAGCTTTCTGGGACATGACTTTATAGATTAATATAAGTGAATTCCCTTAGGGAATACAGCTGTCAATGTGGTGAGAAACATCATATTTTCTATGATTAGATTCATTTACCATTTCACACTGACCTTATTATTATATAATTAAATATTCTAAGCATATAAAGTCACCCTTTGTTTACCCCACAACAGTTGTCACCTGTGTCCCACATGCCGCAAAATGTATGCCAGACCCCATCATTTCCATCGTCAAGGGAATTACATGAGACTAAGCCAGATTCAAAGAGGTGCTGAAGGCCAAATTTTATGTTCCCAGATTGAATGGTTGATAATATATGACATTGTCCATTTTAATAAACCTGATAAAAGTTAAACAAATTTGGTAAGAAAGTCAAACATATTTGACATCCATCCCCTCCAGTTCATATTAACATTAAGACTTCACCAGGTGATTAGCAGGAAAGCCAGCTCTTCAAAGGGAAGCAAGGCCTTGTACTCTCTGCTTCACAGGCATCCAGCTCTCTCTCATCAGTACAGATGGAGGCTTTGTTTCCGGAAGATGTTCAGGTGCTGTGCCTGTCCAAAAACACGGAAATCATCTCAGCATCAGGAGTCCACACCTGTTTTAAAGAGCAATGCTTCTCTGTCCACTCCAAAGCCCAGAACATCAAATACCTCCCTCAGTCAGGCAGCTTGGCTATTCCCCAGGCGTTTCAATCTAGTTGAGTAAAACAAAAATTGCATAATTTGTCATTATTTCCAAGGAATGAGATGTGCCTTCTACAATCCCTTTTGAGTTAAATACAATGGGGCCGAGCTTCCTGTGAATGCCAATGTCTTCTTGCTCTGAAAGAACAGAAATAAAGAATGGCAAAAAGAAACTCTCCATTGATTGCTTGTAACACATTGCTCTAGGGTTTGTTCCTGGGGTATTCTTTGTATGCGATCTTAAAGTTAGGTAGGAAGAAAATTATTTTCTCGGGTGTTCACCAAATAAATTCCAAATTTGCTGGGAAAACCTGGGACTGGAAGGCAGGATACAGCAGCCAAATTTAATTTACTACAACATCATCAGCAACAACAAATCATATCAGTGTGAACAAACAGGCATCACAGCATCACTCAGGGTCCTTATCCTGAAAGTGTGAATTATCTTCTCTTAATATGTCCTACATGATTACAGGCAAAAGAAAAAAAAGGATAAGAATGTCTCTTACAATTTTAAATATTTCCGTAAGTGTAAAGTGGTATGGTTTGAAAGAGAAATATGAGGAATCCTGTCATTCCTTCTACAGTGAAGAGCTTGAAATCTGTGCAGAGTGAAGAGACACAAGACCCAACACTGGAAAATAAGAACGAACATCTTAAATCTTATCTACCAAGGGCACAGGAAAACAGTAAAGCTCCCACCATCTCTTTTGTGTGTGGTGCCCCTCTGCTGACACTTGATTACAACAGAGGAGAGCGGGCTCATAAAGTAAGATTGATGGCTGGGAGAGTGATCAATGGCTGCAGTGAAAGGGGAAAACTGATAAATGTTTTTTCCTCTTTTCACAACCTTTTGCTAAAGCTGTGCAAAATGTGTCATGCATAAAAAGTATGCAATTTTCATGTAATTAGAGAAACACAAAATGAAAATGAGTTCCATCAGAGCAATCAAGGATGGTAATGTGGTATGTGTTTGTCAGTGTTGATTTGTCATGAAAGCAAAACCCAACAAGATATAGACAGACAGACAGACAGACAGACAGACAGACAGACAGATAGATAGATAGATAGACAGATTAATAATATTTAGCCAAATCAATAAATTTCAGTTATCTTTTTTTTAAGAAATGTGAAATTTGGGAAGTGTAGATTAGAATTTTTTTTTGTTCTTTCAAAGAATAGAATATTAGTTTATGAGAAACACTGAGATTACAGGATGTATTTATTCCTTGGAAGGTCAGATTTCCAACAGGAGGTGATAGGTTTGCAGTTTTTTAAAACAAGAAATACTATAATTTATTACCTCTAAAAATACATTTTTATCATACAATGACACCTGCTTCTGGTCCCATCACTAATTTCTGAAAACGAACACTGCAACACTGTTTCTAAATACTCTCAGTTTATTTTTGCAAGATGGCATACATTTTTTTCTTCATTATATGTTGGTTTTTCTTCTTTACTTCTTTCACTAATTCCTTTCATCCTAATCATTTATCATGCTACTTGAAGCAGTTTATTGAGCATCAAATTGTGTCAGGCATGCTGAATTCTATAGTGACAGACAAGTAATGAAGTCATGACTGATGTGCCCAGACTGATTCTACTTTCAGAGGACAGAGACAATTAATAGAATGTGATAAGATTTAATCATGGTGGATTTGGGAATTCAAGGGATTGTTGAGATAGCTTCCTCTGATACAGTCATGGAAAGATTTCTATGGCACTCAGTCTTGCCGCTTAGGAGTTAGAGCTGATGTGGTAAGAAGACGTCCTGGCAGAGTAACAAGGAAAAGCAAAGGCCTGAAAGACATAGTAGCTTGATCCATAAGTGCAAGCTCAATGTTGAAGGTCCTCACAGATCAGGCTGAGCAGCTAAAACTGGGTCCTGGAGGTAACAGCAAGGTTTTCAGTGACTTTAATGCAGGAATATGACTGGGTGAAATTGATACATAGAAGAAGGAAAAGTGTGTGTAGAGTGTGTAGATTGGGTATGGATCACGTTGAGAATCTGTTTGGAAAATCCGTAAGAGACACAGATGACTGAAGTTACAGTTGTCATCAATACTGGGGAGAAGTGTGTGTGTGTGTGTAAGGTACTGCACTGGAATGTATGAGATACTAAGACAACTGATGTCTAGATGTGAAGTGGGGGTGGACTTTAAGTACCTAACATAAGCAACTGTGTGTGCTGTAATACTTTTTTCCATGAACCATAGAGCATGGCAAAGGGGAAGGAATGGCTAGAAAATAATGAGCTACAACTTTAGTGTGGAATAAAAGTAGATATTTAAGTCAGCAACAATTGTCCAAAAAAAAAAATCGTAAATATCAGGAATTCAGACACATTCTGAAATACCAAGAGCTTTTAAGGTCATAAGATCAGTGCTGAGAAACATGTACATATATTTTTTGAGTATCTACATCTGATTTAGTTAACGTAAGGATAAAGTAAAATTGGCATCAGGAATTAGATTTTTCTTAAATACATACCCTGCTTTGGCTACTTATGAATTCTTACTTGGGATCTTAAATACTTAAATTCATTCTAGGTCTTGGTTTCCCAACTGTGAAATTGGAGTAATGCAAAGCAAGCCTAGCCCATAGGATTATCATAGGATTTCTAAATGAACCCACAGAGTGTCCCTTCCCATCCCTGACTTAAGTTATATAATTGACACAGTTCATAAGTATTGACATAAGTCATAAGTATATATGTGAAGTAATGGATGGAGAAATATGGAACATTCTAATAAGAAATCTGAGTTGTCAAAACTTTAAAAAAATTTCACAATAAATGCTTCCTTCCCCAACTTTTATCTATTGCTTAGCTTCTTGCTTTCCTTTATCTGTTCATATACCACATTGGCTGTTAGAAGATAATTGTGTTAAAAATAAACTTGTAACCACATAGATGTGGTGTGACCAAAAGTTAAAAGTTTTGTTTATCTACAAATGTGGAAATGGTAGCAGGAAACTATCAGATCGTGACATTCACACTGTTTTACATCTACTGAACACTGGCAGACCTTGCCGCCCACAGCCCTCTCCCTTCTTGTGACTGCAAATCAGGTATCTTTGTATCTAGTTCTTCAGAATGGATAAGCCTCATTAATTCAACAACCATAGGCTGACTTTTGAATTTTGATAATTAAAAAAAAAATTCTCATTTTCACTCTCAAGATGTTGTTACGAATTAGGAAGGTGACAGGCCTGTAACATTCAATGGAAGGGGCTGTGGGGCAGGAAGCTTAAGGGAAAGAGTTAAGAGGAGAAGGAAAAAGAAAGGAAGGCAGGACAGGAAGGCACTTAGATGTGTTACTAATGGGGAAATTGTACTAGCATCTCTATCTGGTATTTGCTTGTGAGGACCAATTCAGCAATCACCCCTTCAACACAACAGTACTTCGCTTGTCTGTTATCACTCTTCCAATTATTTATTGCTCAACATTTGTTTGCTCACTACAAAAGAGATTCAGGTGTTGTCCGTGTGGCTATTTTAAAATTGGTGACCAAATATTTTGATCTAATAATCAAAAGTTACTTGAAAAGCCTGTAGTCAGAATATATCTATAATTCTTACCATTATGTCCTTTCCATATTCTTTTATTTGTGTGCAGCATTTATGTTCCCAGCCACATGGATGATATTTTCTTCTGAAGTCAAAATGTCTTCATTTCAGAACTTCCTTGTGCCTCTAAAATAATTCCCTGCCATTTCCCCCCCTCTTTTAGTGTTGAGTTTTATTTTCATTAATGTCAGTGCGACAGTCTCAAAATCCTCTCTGTGAGGCATCCTCAACTCAAGATTGTACAGGCACTTCCTCTCTTTCTTCAGGAACAGTGTTGGATTATTCTCAAATTATGATGGTTCCTTAGTTAATATATTATAAAAATAAAACACCCATAACATTGTTGCTAAATATTTGAGCTTATTTTTCTTGGTACTTAAAACACTCATACCTGAGACATTATGTACTTTAACTGAGGGTCAAAGAAACTCTTCTCAGTGAAAGGCTAACTGTCAAATTGTGTGGGATTGGTAGGGTGTATGTCACCAGTGCTCAGTGTTTTCTATTGTAACCTAGCTGCATCTATGGACAACACAGGAACAATAAGCTGGATTTTGTCCCTGTTTGTACTTACACACATAAATTGCTGACTGGATTGGGTTCATAGCATAAAATTTGGCAACTCTGTTAAACCGACTTGTCTTTTTATGTATTCTATAGACAACAACCCCAAGTGATTTGGGGATGAGGCACCCTGAAGTTCTAGCAGCTTGGAAAGATGACTTTGAAGTTCTGAGTAAGTCCAGTCTAGTTGTCCTATGCCGATGCCTTCTGTATGTTCATCAGCTGCACAAAAAAGGGGGCTACTTCATGTGACACTTATAATCTTCAAATTTATGCTAATGAGCCGTTCATATATGGGATGCGTTTTCAAACACATCTTTGTCTTCTTTTCGTATTGAATCTGAGCTTTTTCTTTTCTTTTTTTTTATTTTTTCTTTCTTCAAGTTACATCTCAATGGCAGTCCCCTCCCTAATCCCCCCTCGAGTCCCACCCTCAACCCCCCATCCTCTTCCCTTTTTTTTTTTAAAGTTTAAGGTATAACTTATTTCCCCCAACAGCTTCCCTTTTCAGTCCAACAAAAGGCTCTTTCTCTTATAAAAATAGATACAATACAAAACAACAGAGGTAATTAGGCCACAGTTATGAGGGTTATATGGCTTAGCATACATTCCCAATGTCCACTCCATATGTATTTGGTGCCTGACTTTAACTTTCTACTATCTAACCACCTCCATGAGTTTAAAGTTCTATATCTAACTCAACATTCATACTAACTTGCAACACAATTTTAAAAGTATCTTCCTAGATCTATAAAACTCTCTTGACTCCTAAACAACTCAAAATTTAATTATGAGACTCTAGCTATCTGTTCTTCAACCAACTCAGAGACCTGAGAGGGATAAATATATCTGATTTTATAGGAAGTACAGGGCCTGCAGCTTCCCATACTAAGAAATGACATACCAGTGGATGCCTGGACAGTTCCCATTTTCTCTCCATACATTACAGCATCAATCTTCCGTCATTTGGCCCCGTTTCTCTGACAGACATTGATTGTAGAGCAGGGGTTATGAAGGACTTACCTACCCTGTCTTGGCAGAGCTAGGCTGTTGACTTACCTGCTTCCAGGTTTTGTCCTTTTTGGACAGCATTCTGTCTACACTGGGGCAAGGGGCTTTTCCTACCACGAGATAGGCTTGCGACTAATTCAATCATCTCCCACTGGTGTAACCGAACTTTTAAATTATTATTTATCACTTATTTATTTATTACTAAATTCACTTATAACAAACACCAACAATTTCTTAACTATTAATCCTATAAATTCCTACAACCCCTTTAACCTATCCACTAAACCTATTGATAATTATAACAACTACTTTCATAACCTTTTAGAATGATACAGTCTCTGGGGTAGGTCCTCAGTCGCCAGGAACACAGTCTTTGTTGTAGATTCTTGAACGCACTTAGCAGTCCTTTTTCTGGATCTCTCAGATGCAGGTTCGTCAGGGTAAGTTGGTTATTGCAGTCTCACCTTAAATAAGGCTTCATGCTTTCTTCTCTGTGGGAGACCCCAGCCGTCTGCAGGCCAACTTACTTCTTTTGAATCAGGAACTCAGCTTCTCTGCCTCAGTCCTTAAAGCCAGGCACAGTTTCTTTTAGGCCACTGTTCGGACAGATCAAACCCCTCTAGGCAAAAGCTGAGCCACAGGGTCAAGTCCTTGGCCTTTTGGTGTCTTGCTCAGGCTTTCTTTGCTCACCGGCTTCTTTCTGCTTCAGGGAGAGAGCTGGCCATCAATGGCCAGCCCTTTTTTTCAGCAGGACTCTTGGAGCTCTCTAGCATCAGGGGCCTCTTCTCTCTCTGGGCTCCATGCACTGTCCTTAAATAAGAGGAACTCTGTTTCAGCTTAATTTGGGCTCCGCCCACTTAGCAGCTGAAAACAATGTCAGGCCAGATACTTTGTTTCTTCAGTTCTATTGAGTCTTTCCTGTTTTCCTGACTTCAAACTTGTTTTTCAGTCTATTGAGTCTTTCCTGTTTTTGCTGACTTCATGCTGATAATGCTCTTCAGGCCCCGAATTAAGAGACAGTATCAGAAACTCTATATATTTTCTAAATCTAATTTATCTAACTCCTACACACTGGAGATTCTTCAATGCTCATCTTCTACTTGGAGGAGAATAGGGGGTGCTGTCAGGAGTTGATATGTCTTGATATAAAAAAAATGTAAACTTAAGAAAACATCTTTGAATGCCATATTCTGCAGATCTCTTGAGGTTTTTGAAGAGGCCCTATCTATCTATATATTGGGATAAGCATATGTTGCTTGTCTCTTAGCAGCTTTATTTCTGATTAGCTTAGAAAATAACTATAATAGACTGTCATAGTACCTAACACAATGACCGGTATGCATGACTATTAGTTTGCATTTCTTAATTATCCTAAACAGTTTATGGCAATTAGTAGCAAAAGGCCGAAAATTCACATTTCATTTTTTTTCTTTACTCCCTAACCATTCCATCCCATTTCTCTGGGGTGGGGTGTCCCTATATAACAATCCCTCATCTCAGTTCAGAGGTCGTATGAGGGCCAAGAGCCTCCTCATTCATTGGGGGTCTACGAGGCAGTACCACCAGTGAAAAGTGTCTCATTGCCTGGGAGAGAGAACTAAAAAACAAACAAACAAATAAGCAGACAAACAAATAAAAAAAAGAATAAAAAATAGAAAAAAAAATAAAAAATAAAAAGTCTATGTCCATGTTCCCTTTAGTGTGTTAGTTGTAGTAATGATATCCTCTACTATATAGCTAAGATCCTACTATAAGTGAATAGATGTCATATACATCCTTCTGAGTCTGTGTTAGCTCACTCAGGATGAGCTTTCTAGTTCCATCCATTTAGCTTCAAATTGCATAATTTCATTGTTCCTGATAGCTGAATAATATTCCATTGTGTAGATGTACCACAGTTTTTTAACCCATTCTTAGATTGAGGGACAGCTGGGTTGTTTCTAGTTTCTAGCTATTACAATTAAGGCTGCTATGAACATAAATGAGGAAACTTAATTATGATTCCATGAGGAGACATTTGGGTATATACCCAGAAGTGGTATGGCAAAGTCCTGAGGCAAAGTTATTCCAAGTTTTCTAAGATACAGCAGACTGAACTCCATAGTGGTTGCACAGGCCTGCACTCCCACCCGCAATGGAGTAGGGTTCTCCTTTCTCCAAAACCTCTCCGCCATCATGTGCTGTCATTTGAGCTTTTGATCTTAGCCATTCTGACAGGTGTGAGATGGAATCCGAGAGTCCTCTTGAGTTGCATTTCTCTGATGATTAAGGATGTTGAGAATTTCTTCAAGTGTCTCTCAGCCATTAGGGATTCCTCCTTTCTGAATTCTCTATTTAGCTCCGTCCCCCATTTTTTGATTGGATTATTTGGTTTCTTGGCATTTAATTTCTTGAGTTCTTTGTAGATTTTGGATATTAGCCCTCTGTCAGATGTGGGGTTGGTGAAGATTTTCTCCCAGTCTGTAGGCTGCCGTTTTGTTCAAATGACAGTGTCCTTTGCCTTACAGAAGCTTTTCAGTTTCATGAGGTCCCACTTATTGATTGTTGATCTCAGGTCCTGAGCTGTTGGTGTTCTGTTCAGGAAGTTGTCACCTGTGCCAATTAGTTCGATGGTTTCTCCCATTTTTTCTTCTAGTAGATTTAGAGTGACCGGTCTTATGTTAAGGTATTTGATCCACTTGGACTTAAGTTTTGTACAAGGTGATAAGTATGGGTCTAATTTCATTCTTTTACAAGTGGACATCCAGTTGGACCAGCACTATTTGTTGAAGATGCTGTCTTTCTTCCATTGTGCTGTTTTGGCTTCTTTGTCAAAAATTAGGTGGCCATAAGTGTGTGGGTCTATTTCTGGATCTTCAATTTGATTCCATTGATGTACTAGTCTGTTTCTATACCAACACCATGCTGTTTTTACAACTATTGCTCTGTAGTACAGCTTGAAATCTGGGATGGTGATACCACCAGATGTTTTTTTATTGCACAGGATTGATTTAGCTATTCTGGCCTTTTTTTCCATATGAAATTTAGAATAGCTCTTTTCAAGTCTATAAAAAATTGTGTTGGTATTTTGAGAGGAATTGCATTGAATCTATATATTGCTTTTGATAGGATAGCCATTTTTATTATATTGATCCTACCTATCCATGAGCATGAGAGGTCTTTCCATCTTCTAAAGGCCTCTTCCATTTCTTTCTTCAAGGGCTTGAAGTTCTTGTTGTACAGGTCCTTTACTTGCTTGGTTAGAGTTACCCCCAGGTATTTTATGTTGTTTGTGGCTATTGTGAAGGGGGTTGTTTCCCTTATTTCTTTCTCAGCCCTTTTGTTTTTTGTATAAAGAAGGGCTTCTGATTTTTTTGAATTAATTTTGTATCCAGCCACTTTGCTGAATGTGTTTATCAGCTCTAAGAGTTCTCTGGTGGAATTTTTGGGGTAGCTTATGTATACTATCATATCATCTGCAAATAGAGATAATTTGACTTCTTCATTTCCAATATTTATCCCTTTGATCTACTTTAGTTGTTTTACTGCTCTAGCCAGAACTTCAAGTACTATATTGAAGAGATATGGTGAAAGTGGACATCCTTGTCTTGTCTCTGAGTTTAGATTAAATGCTTCAAGTTTCTCTCCATTTAATTTGATGTTGGCCACTGACCTGCTGTATACTGCCTTTATTATTTCTAGGTACGGTCCTTGTATGCCCGTTCTCTCCAGAACTTTTAGCATGAAGGGGTGTTGGATTTTGTCAAATGCTTTTTCTGCATCTAGTGAGATTATCATGTGTTTTTTTTTTCATCTTGTTTATATGGTGAATTACGTTGATAGACTTTTGTATGTTGAACCACCCCTGCATTCCAGGGATGAAGCCCACATGATCATGGTGTATGATACTTTTGATGTGTTCTTGAATTCAGTTTACTAGTATTTTATTAAGTATTTTTGCATCTATGTTCATGAGGGAGATTGGTCTGAAGTTCTCTTTCTTTGTTGGGTCCTTGTGTGGTTTAGGGATCAGGGTCACTGCGGCCTCATAGAATGAGTTTGGCCATGTTCTTTCTAATTATATTTGGTGAAAGAGTTTGAAGAGTATTGGTGTTAGCTCCTCTTTGAAGGTCCAGTAGAATTCCATGCTAAAGCTGTCTGGCCCTGGGCTTTTTTTGGTTGGGAGATTTTTAATGACTGTTTCTATTTCCTTAGGGGTTATAGAGCTGTTTAATCTGTTTATCTGATCTTGGTTTAGCTTCAGTAGGTGGAATCTATCAAGAAAATTGTCCATTTCACTTAAGTTTTCAAATTTGGTGGAGTATAGATTTTTAAAGTAGGATCAAATATTCTCTGGATTTCCTCATTGTCTGTTGTTATTTCTCCCCTTTCATTTCTGATTTTGTTGTTTTTCAGTTTTTTCCTTCTGCCTTTTAGTCAATTTGCCTAAGGGTCTCTCTATTTTGTTGATTTTCTCGAAGAACCAACTTTTGGTTTCATTGATTCTTTGTACAGTTCTTTTTGTTTCTAAGTTGTTGATTTCAGCCCTAAGTTTGATGATCTCCTGCCTTCTGCTCCTCCTGGGAGTGTTTGCTCCTTTTTTTTTTTCCAGTTCACCCAGTTTAGCTGTTAATTCGCTAATATGAGCTGTCACAATTTTCTTTTTGAAGGCACTTAGTGCTATGAACTTTCCTCATAGCACAGCTTTCATTGTGTCCCATAGGTTTGGGTATGTTGTGTCTTCATTTTTGTTGGATTTTAAGAAGTCTTTGATTTCCTTCTTTATTTATTCTCTGACCCAGTGGTCCTCTAGTAAAGAGTTGTTCAATTTCCATGTGTGTGTAGACTTTCTGTTGATTATTTTGCTCTTGAAGTCCAGCCTTATTCCATGGTCGTCTAATAAGATACAAGGGGTTATTTCAATTTTCTTGTATCTGTTAAAGCTATTTTTGTGTCCAACTATATGGTCGATTTTGGAGATGGTTCCATGAGGTGCTGGAAAGGTGTATACTTTTGTATTTGGGTGTAACGTTTTGTAGATATCTGTTAGGTCCATTTGTTTCATGATCTCTGTTAGACTCAGTATATCTCTGTTTGGCTTCTGTCTTCATGATCTGTCCATTGTTATGAGTGGGGTATTGAAGTCTCTCACTACTAAAGTGCTTGGATGGATGTGCGATTTAAGTTTTAGAAGCATTTCTTTTATAAATGTAGGTGCCTTTGTATTTGGGGCATAAATGTTCAATATTGAGATGTCCTCTTGATTAATATTTCCTTTAATGAGTATATGTAATTCCCTTCTCTGTCTTTTTCTACTAATTTTAATTGGAAATCTATTTTGTTTGATATTAGGGTGGCTACTCCAGCTTGTTTCCTGGGTCCATTTGCTTGGAAAACCTTTTCCCAGCCCTTTACTCTGAGATAGTGTCTATCTTCATTAGTGAGATGTGTTTCTTGTATGCAGCAAAAAGATGGGTCTTGTTTACGAATCCAGTCTGTAAGTCTGTGTCTTTTTATTGGCGAGCTGAGTCCATTGATGTTGATGGATATTAGTGACCATGGGTTTTTATTTCCCATTATTTTGGTATAGCTGGTTGTCTTTGTTTGTTTGTTTGTTTTTTGTTTGTTTAGTTGCTGTGGAGGTTTCTATTTCCTCTGTTTTCTTGGGTGTAGTTATCTTCTCTGGGTTGGAATTTTCCTTCTAGGTTCTTCTGTAAGGCTGGGTTTGTGGGTAGATATTGTTTAAATTTGATTTTTGTCATGGAATATCTTTTTTTTTCCCCATCTATGTTGATAGAGAGTTTTTCTGGGTATAGTAGTCTGGCTGGGCACCTATGTTCTCTCACTCAGTACTTGTAGGACATCCACCCAGGCCCTTCTAGCTTTTAAAGTTTCTGAGGAGAAGTCAGGTGTATTTCTGATGAGTCTGCCATTGTATGTGACTTGGCCTTTTTCTCTTACAGCTTTTAATATCCTTCCTTTGTTCTCTACATTTGGAGTTTCTATTATTATGTGGCGAGAGGAGTTTCTTTTCTGATCTAATCTGTTTGGTGTTCTGCAAGCCTCTTGGATTTTTATTGGCATCTCTTTCTTTATGTTTGGAAAGTTTTCTTCTATGATTTTTTTGAAGATATTTCCTGGACCATGGAGTCGGGAGTCTTCTCTTTCCTCCATGCCTATAAATCTTAGCTTCCGTCTTTTCATTGAGTCCTTGATTTCTTGGATGTTGTGGGTGAGAGATTTTTTAGCTTTCTCGTTTTCTTTGGATGTTGTATTGATTTCTTCCATCAAATCTTCCATGCCTGAGATCCTGTCTTCGATACTCAAATCCATAGTTCCTGTGTTCTTCCCTTGATTCTCCATTTCCATTTTTAACTCTGACTGTGTTTTCTTTAATGTTTCCATTTCCATTTTCATGGCTTGAGTGATTGTAATTGTTTTGTACATTTCCTGCTCCAGTTTGCTTGTCTTTGCCTGGATGTCTTCCATTGCCCTCTCTTTTTCTTGTTCAAGGTGAGCCACCTTGTTCTGAAGTTCTCTAATGGTGTTTTCCATCGCTTTCATATGTACAATTGTGGCTTCTTTGAATTCCTTCATAGATTTAAGTTCTTCTTGAAGGGACTCTATCACTTTCCATAATGTAGAATAGTCCTCCTCATTTTCATGTGTTTCAGCTCTGGTGAGGTGGTCCGTGCTGGATGAAATAGCTTTGCTTCCTTTTGTTGGAGTCATTCTGCCCTTTTTTGTTGTTGTTGTTGTCTGGGTCCTCTGGCCATTGGAAATTTCTAGCTGTCTTCTGGACTTTTGTCCAAAGCGGGTGCTTTGGTGTAGGAGTCGAATTGTCTTACTCCACCCCTGTAAGGTGAGTCATTCAGCCCTGCTTCCTCGGTGAAAACCTAACTAATCCAGGGGGTGGAGCTGTGTACAAGTAATCTCTGCTTCCCCACCGAAAGGGCCAGTACTAGTTAAAAAGTCCAATAGATTGCAATTGCAAATACCTCACAGTTTACCTAGGGTTGGCTTCTGTGGTGGGTAAATCTGCCCTCATCCCCAATAGCCTTGCTGTTCCCATGGCCCGGGTCTGGAAACTAGCAAGTGACGTCACAGTCGACTAAGCTCCTATATACAGCAGTGGGTTGCAATCTGCAGCCTTCTTGGATCCTCGAATCTGAGCTTTTTCAATTTTTCTCATTTCCTGTTTTTACCCACAGTTGTATAAAATATATGAAGTTATATTATGATTATATTTCATTTTGGAAGAAAAACCAGGAAAAAAAATATCAACGGGTGATGAGTCAATTTTATATAAAATGATGGCACTCTGCAGCCAAGCTGAGTGCACTTCCATGGGTCGCAACCTTTCGTTAGATAGCCGGATCATCTGTGTGAGACCTGGGGGTTCAGAGCAGGCTGGAGATTATCTCTCAGTGGGTTCTGAATCTGCCCGCTGGGTATTAGATTGGAACTTACCCAGTGTGTCTCTCTTGGTGGGGGAGGGGGGAATTCCGATTTCTGGATTCAGCGGCTTTTGTGCGTGTCCGAGAGTGGGAGGGAGCATCTTGCCCAGGGACCCTAGTGGTCCCTGGGTAGTTGGATGAGACCTGGGGGGGTCGAGCCCCCCAGACCCATTTGTACAGCATCCTGCAACACCCGCCACCCTGTGGCTGTTTCCCCCGAGATCAAAATACTTCCGAGTGGGCCGCCGCCATCTTGGATCCTCGAATCTGAGCTTTTTCAATTTTTCTCACTTCTTGTTTTTACCCACAGTTGTCTAAAATATATGAAGTTATATTATGATTATATTTCATTTTGGAAGAAAAACCAGGAAAGAAAATATCAACGGGTGATGAGTCAATTTTATATAAAATTCAGTGGTAAGTGTAGGAGGCCATGTCACACTAGGCTGTGCTCTGGTGTCTGAAGTGTAGATTCAAAGCAACAAGAAAAGCAATTAGTACCTGAAGGACTAACTACCTAAAGCCTCAGGTCGACTGAGGAGCTCTGAACAGGAAAGTTGACTTGACAGGCAACACCTGTGGGATTTCTAATGAGGAGATTCAGGTATCAAACCTGTCAGCATATTCCAACCATTCCAGACCACAGGTGAACTGACTTGCTGATGGACTTTTCCATTCCTGAAGTTCCCCATTTTTAATCCCATAAAGACCCAAGACATCCCAATACCATGTACACACATTCTCTCTTTTGTAGAGAGACTAAGTTGTTGCTCTTTTTGAAGAACAATTCGGATTTCTGGGGATTCCCGTTTTCTTCTCATTTACTTTAAGTTCACTATAAGTTTCTTCAGCTACATCACTTTTCATAAACCTAAACATTACAGAGATATGAGATTTGTAATAATAAGTCATTCCTCTGACCATCTCAGGCATCTCATAAGCTCCTCCCCAAATATCACTTGACAACACAGTCCCAGGGAATGAAAACTTATCTCTTTCCTTACGCTTTCCTGAAACATAAGACCACCTGCTTCTTGGAAATTCAATTCACACAGCTTTTGATCACTGGCTGCTCCTAATCTTCCAAACTTCTCCTTACTCTCCTTACTTTTAGTTGCTTTTCTCCTCTCTGTAACAAAATGCCCAACAGGAGCATATAAATGAATGAGATGGCTGTCTTTGCTCACAGTCCATAGGGAATGGCCCCTCAACTGGAGGTAAAGAGATACCAGTGGAGTCGATCAGCCTCCAATGGTAAGAGCTTCCTGTGAAAACAACCAGGAAACATACTTGGACAGGAAGTAGGTCCAGCTCCAGTGTGTGACCCCTCCTGTCAGTCATGTTTCCTTTCCAAAAGGTTCCAAAATAAATGGAAGGTCCCTGAATGTTCTAAAGTGCTGACAGTATTTGGACATCAAGTATCTAAATGAATGGCACTGAGGGAAGCAATTCACATTCATTTCCACATACTACTCCCAACTTCCAAATCACTGAAGTCCAAACCTTACCTGGATAGGATGTAGACCTACTATGTGGGAACCAAAATGCTTCTGAACTACTTATCTTTCCTATTTCAGACTGTAAAGAAAGAAAATGGGTGACCACACAACTGAAGTTTTAAAACCATGGAGAATGACTCAAAAACCAAATAAAAGTACAATCAGAAATAATGAAGCTTAGAGATCACATGGGAGTGCCTCACATATTTGCTTATGACTATTTAACATGTATGTTCTTGATTAGAAGCCAAGTATACCTAGCTGTAGTGATTATAGTGGGTAATTTATGAATACTTTCTCTTAAGTCTTGAAAATGGGATTTTCCCCAAAGTGTGGAAGTTTGTAAAGAAACCAGAAACTAAAGAGTAGATGATAATTAAAACTGAGGCTTCAGCCACGTTCTTGATTGAGGTAAAGCAAAGGGTTGAGAATGAATGATAATGAAAGTCATCCCTAGCATTTCTGGTTAACACTTGACACAAAACTGGCTAGATTGGAGTTTGGTTTTGAAGAGATCAAATGGAGTAAGGAAAAGAATCAGCTGGGATTTAAATGGTTGAATTCCACCCAGATAAAGTTTGTTAACTCAAAGTAAGTGCTTTAGGCTCTGGTCTTGGGGCCCTACGATGATCCTTGGGGCATGAAATACATATGTTACAGCCAAATATTCTAAACTTAAGATAGCAAGGGATGTTACCCAAGACCCAGATGGTAGATGTCAAGAAAATAAACTTGTCACCTACCTCTTCCCACTACCTCCTGCTGATAAACAAAGTTGTACCATCGGGTTTGTTTATCCTGAAGTGGTAGAGCATGTGCTCACTACCAGCCAAACACTGCCAGTGTCACACCCCAGTGACACAGGGCCATCTGTCCAGGTATTATGCATTTTGATTCTTCCTGAATGTATGAAACTATGATTAAGTATGGCTTCCTTCTCTCTCCCCTCTCACAACTCTGTCTGAGTGGGCATACATAGCCATAGAACATTCTAGTGGAGAAAAGGAAGATCACAAAAAGGAGAGGAGGAGCTGTGAGGAAATTTGCTACTTAAAAGCAAGTGGATCCAGAAACCAAAGGTTTGGGTAGATATCTGCTTCCCAAGTATGTCAACTGAGGGACTGCTCCTAGCCTTAATATAATTTTAGAAGGTGATTGAATATATATGAATGAAATTTCCTCTCTGAGTGTGACAGTTGCAGGAGACAGATGAGTTGAGTTTGTCTATTGAATAGGTAGAAAGACTTTGTAGGCAATTATATTGCCTGTGGTACCAACTAAGTCTCCACCCAATAAGAGTTATGCAGAAGAGATGTAAGAGAATGGAGAGAAAATAAATTTTCTGAGGAGAAAGTGAGATACCAAGTATGCTTGCTACACAGATTGGTAATTCTCTAGTTTCTTTCAGACACAGAAGTTTCCAGTGTGTTCCACACTCATAGGCCATAATGTGGTTGGAACAGTGAGATTTTGCCTGGAAGTCATTACCATGGGGGAACCTTTCTTGTTTATCAAAAAGTCACATGACAATTCCATCCCAGAGAAATTGCATTCTCTTGAGTGAGTATGAACATGCTGCAAGAAGGGCAAATGATTTAACTATTTCATTTTACTTCTGTTAGTATTTGTCCCTTGTAAACTGATTTACAGTTTAAAACATCACACTGGGTGGAAAATGGTTCTGATGGTTTTAGAAATAAAAATAGAAATAAAAATGATAAAGCTCTGAGATAATCAGGAGTTAGTATTATCAGCAAATAATAGGCAGAATATAAAATCTGTAATATTTAGAAATTGATTATATTATGTGTATTTGTTGTCTAGATACAATGTAAACTTCATTTCTGAGTGTTTATTCATGAATGGCTTGGCTATATTGTAAAATACACAGTTTTGAATATAGTGAAAGAGATTTCATATCAGTATTTAGTCTCTTCTATCTTTATTTTCTTAGTGACATTACCTTGGCAGGACATAAGAAAAACAGAAAACAAACAAATTCTCAGTCATTGTTGTAAAGTAGATGTTCAGATACTTGGAATCTTGACTTGAATAGACTATTTGGGATTCTTCTGGTATAGTCTTATTTGTCTCTCCTAATTCACCCTAGGTGCCTACGAAGCAATTTGGAGTATTGCAAAGAGCTTCCAGTTTTGAGACGAAGAGTTATCCACGTCTGGTATCATTTTGGATTTAAGAAAGTCCCAGTTGCAGAACTCTCTCCCCTAGCAGGGCTGCAACGTATGGCCTCAACGGAAGAAGATGCTGTTAGGCCTGACGTGACTTGATGAACTAACAAGCGTTGCTACAGGGAGAGGTGGCTCCCCTTTTCTGAGGAGGAGGGGGGAGGAAAAGGGGAAGAGCATGCGAGGATGGGATCAGGGGAGACTGCAATCAGGATGTAAGACGAATTAATAAATTTAAAAATTAAAAAAAGGAAAGTCCTAGCAGACATTCTTCAGGGTAGCACACACAGGTCTCAAATTTGCCATAGAGATTTTAAGCATCACTGCAACCAGACAATGTAGTCTGGCAACTAAATAAATCAATATGCAAATATCTATGTAGTAGACATGTTACAATGTTATATTACTTACCTTAGTTTTTATCCTGTCCTGTATTATATGATGTATTATAACTAGAGAGCGACTACAAGGTTGATGCAGAGGGGTTACTTACTGTCCAAGGCTGGAAAGCGTGTAGCCTTTGTTTGTGATCACTGTGTCTAGGGGACAAAAAGAATGGTGGAGATTTTTTTCTTTACTTTCTCTCCAATGTACTTTGCACTCCTCACTTGTGCATTTCATGATAAAGAGCACACAGCACTCTTTGCAGATAAATAAATATGTAAATAAATAAATAAAGTCCCAGAGCCAGCTTGGAAGAACGTTTGATAATCTGAACCATTACAGAGGTGAAATTTCATTACACAGATGGTGACAACCCGATGTCTATCATCAAAACACAGCAGGTAGAAACTATCAGCCAGCCCTGTTCCCATCTATAAAATTACACTTATATTAATGTCACTCCAGATTTCATTATGCGGAAAATGATACTGCACAGGTCTCCAGCACTGAGGTGGTGGCAAGCTGGGGGTGAGGAGATAGTAAAGGGAGACTAGGGTGCAGGTATTGGGAAGGCAGGATGAGGAAGCCATCTGTGAAGAGACCACAAAACCAAACTCATATGTGGGTTGACTGGGACTAGGTGTGGTGGCAAATATATATATAACCTCATAGGTTCTGCTGCCCACTCCTGCTGATTCTTAATTGACTCCCTGCCAGACATCCTTCTTAGGTCCCTACAGAAGTTTTAAAAGTCCCTGCAGAGAGAAGCAGGGAGAGTTATAACTAATTTTTTTTAATGAAAGATGACAGGCATCTTCACTGATTCAACAAGATACTACACCAATCCAAGGAAATGCCTCTGTATTAAAAATCCCCATCCCCATCCCTACCCACCTCAGGCTATGCCTCATAAATGGAGAGAGCAGAAAAGGGCACACACACACACACACACACACACACACACGGGGGGGAGGAGGGGGGAGATACACACAGATGGATGTATACACACACACCATACACACACACTGACATAACTAATTCCATGAACATGATAGATTTAATATATATGAAATTAAAAGAAAATAAATTATATTTACTTCTATATGTATGGTAACTGAACTAGTGAAAAAGAGGAATGAGGGGCAGCGAAGATGGCTCAGTGGATATGGAGATTGCTGTGAAATATGAGAAACTGAATTTAGATCCCTAGAATCCAGGCAAAACAAGGTCTGATGGTTCACATCTCTAATTGCCTTTCTTGACTGGCAGACACTTCCTGGCCAGCCAGAGGAAGAAAAATTTTAAGCTCTAGGTTCATTGGGAGATCCTAGTCTAAAAAGTAAGGCAGAGAGCAATTAACAATGAACCTTTCCACCTACCTCCAGCACTTACATGTGTGTGGGTTCATGTACATGCATACATACATGCACATGCACACAGAGAGAGGATTGAAGATTATACAGAGAGAGGAGGATAAAAGAGCATTTCATTCATGTCTTTCTCCCTTCCCCTTCTCACACAGTTACTGAGATGAAGGAGAATCCCATCTTCATTTCTAACTCAGTTGACTCACATTGACTCTCCAGACATGTAAAATATGGTTTTCCATGATCTGAGCTGTTTGCATCTCAGTTCTGTGAAGGAAATTCACAGAAGAATAACAAGTGCTCTCCACCACTGAGCCATGTCTTCAGTTCTCAAGGGTAATATGTTATCTAAATTTCATCAAAAGGAATAAAATCCACAATGTCTTTGATAAATAGCATTTGTGTAAATGTATACATATGTATTTATGTGTATAATATTGATAGATGTATAAATATTCTAATCTTAGATCAAGTAGTAATAAATTAGACATTTTTAAAACAAAAATACATTGGCCAATAGCTTGTTCTGTAACAGTCAGCTACTTTCATTTTTAATCTCTCCTTTGTATGTGTAAATTATAAGCATTTACCTCCATTTCATGTTGCTTTGTAGTGTCAGGAGCTACAATTCTCATATATTTTCTTCTTTGTGGCTACAGCTTCTGACATTCCTAGGAGATAGTCCCGAAAAAAAACTCCCTGTTTATCTGCTTCTTACACTCTCTCTATCCCCTCTACCTGACTGTTCCCTGAGTAGTGGGTGCAGAAGTATGTTCTAAGCCTTGATTCTGTGAGCTACACTGGGAATACCCAAGCTGACTCAAGGGATAAAAAAATGCTTGGTTTCTCATGTTTTCAATATGTTTTTTTTTTCTTGTTTTGTTTTGCTTTTTAGGTTCAACCTAGTTCCACTCTATGATTTATTATCCCTCAGTTTCTATCCTTAAGTTTCTTTAATATCTAGTTGAGTAGCACATAAGTGCACATAGACACATCTTACTCTGAAGAAAAAAAAAAGATACACTAATCCACAGACTTCAGAGTTTATTAGAACTTGAAGTTAGTATTGAAGTTACCCCTGAACAACAGACTGAGAAGACAAATTGTGTGGCTGTTATAAAAAATAATAATAAATTACTGGCACAGACCACACCTGACAGAAGATGAGGTAAGCTGCCCAAGGACCTTTTCCACAATATCTGTTACTACAGATTCTCATGGTCATCCATAGCACTGCCACAGAACACCAGGTCCTACATCCCCTCTCCCCTGACCATACTTCCTGTGGATCCCATAGATCATCACTTTGTGGCCCTCCCTTCCTGTCTCATCTCTGTCTTCCAGCCGCAAACTCAGGCAGATAACCTCTGCTCAACTACAGATCACACTGGCTAGAAGACCCGGTAGCCTACCCATAGACTTCCTTAATTTCCTGTGTTATCTAAGACTCAATATGCAGGTTTGCCTCTAGCTGCCCAATAGAGCATCTCCCTCTGGCCTCTGATTCCATCAGCCTGCAACATCAGCAAGCATTCCTCTTGAACACACCAAGAAATCAGCCAAGTAAACCATGGAAATTCCACTCAACAACCAAGGTACAAACAATCATCCAACAAAGATAAACACAGAAATCAGCACAAGGACCTATAAACCAACCCCAGATGCCTAGGTGACAGCCTAACACAATAACAGTCAGGGCAATAATTCTTCACCAGAGCTCAGTTATCCTATCACAGCAGGATTCCAAAATAGTTGAATAACAAGAATAAGAACTTAAAACGAACTATATGAAGATGATAGAGTTCCTTAAAGAGAAAAAGAATAAATCCCTTAAAGAAAGCCAATAAAAAAAAACAAACAAACAGTTGAGGGAAACAAATAAAACTGTTCAAGATGTGAAAATGGAAATAAAATCAATAAAGAAAACACAAACGTAGTGACTTTTGTTAATGAAAAACTTAGGAATGTAAACAGGAATTACAGAGTCAATCTTCACCAAGAGAATACAAGATATGGAAGAGAGAAACTCAGGCACTGAGGACACAAGAGAAGAAATGGATACATCTCTCAAAGAAAATGTAAAATATTTTTGAAAAATCTCTTGATATAAAACACCCAGAAAATCTAGTTCACTATGCAAAGACCAACTGTAAGAACAATAGAAATAGAAGAAGGAGAAGAATACCAGTTCAAAGGCCCAGAAAATATTTTCAACAAAATTATAGAACATTTTCCTAACGTAAAGGAGATTCCAATAAATGTATAAGAAGCATATGGAACACCACAGGATTGGATCAGAAAAGAACGTCCCCTTGCTACATAATAATCAAAAGACCAAACATACAGAACAAGAAACAATATTGAAAGATGTAAAGGAAAAAGACCAAGTAACATATGAAGGCAGACCTACTAAAATTACACCTGATTCTCAGTAGAGACTCTAAAAGCCTAAAGCGTTTGGCTCCATGTGCTGCAGATTATAAGACCACAGATCCCAGCCAAGATTATGACAGTCAGAAAAATTTTCAATTACCCTGGGTGGTGAAAAGATATTGCACAATAAAGTCAAATTTAAACAATACCTATCTACAAATCTAGTCCTGAAGAAGGAGCTAGAACGAAAACTCTAATCCAAAGAGGTTAATTATACCCATGAAAACACCATAAACTTACACCAGAAAATCCACATGAAGGAAAGAAAGAAAACTCTCTCTCGCTAACACACACACACACACACACACACACACACACACACAAACACACACACACACACACACACACACACATACACACACACTTTATACACAAACACAATCACCTCTACCACCAAAATAATAGGAATTAATAAACATTGGTCATTCCCATCTCTCAATAAC
This sequence comes from Lophiomys imhausi, assembly GCA_907164525.1. Classification (NCBI taxonomy): domain Eukaryota; kingdom Metazoa; phylum Chordata; class Mammalia; order Rodentia; family Muridae; genus Lophiomys; species Lophiomys imhausi. Next base: position 5,651,877 of record CAJQZJ010008587.1, on the reverse strand, counting down.
AATTGTCGTAACTCTGCCCAAAACACAGATGAGCAGAATCAATGAACAAACAAGACACATCCTCTAGTGTGTCTAAGAAACACACCTAAATATCAAGGATAGCAATTACCTCAGAGTAAAGTGTTCAAAAAAATATATTCCAAGCAAATGAACCTAAGAAGCAAGCTGTTATAGTCATTTTGATATCTAACAAAACAGACTTCAAGCTAAAATTAATCAAAAAAGAATAGAAAAGGACACTATATATCCACCAATGGAAAAAAATCCACCAAGATAGTATTTCAATTTTTAATATCTGTGCCCCAAACACAAGGACATCCACATTTGTAAAAGAAATACTCTTGTAGCTTAAATCACATATTATCCTCATACACTGATAGTGAGAGATTTAATATCCTACTTTCATGAGTGGGCAGGTCATCCAGGCAAAAACAAAACAAAGATATATTGTAAATAACTAACATTATAAACCAAATTAACTTAACAGATATCTAAGAACATTCCACCCAAACACAAAAGAATATACCTTCTTCTCAGCACCTCACAGAACTCTCCAAAATTGACCACATATTCAGACATAAAGAAAGTCTCAATAAATAAAAGAAAATTAATAATAACTTCCTGCATCCTATCAGATTACCATTGATTAAAAATGTATATCAACAATAGAAAAAAGAGAGAGCTTACAAATTTATGGAAAATGATTAAATCTCCACTCAAAGAAAATGAGACAAAAATAAAGAAATTTAAGACCTTCTAGAATTCAAAAAAATGAATACACTACATATTCAGATTTATGGGACAGAATAAACATGTTACTAAGAGGAAAGTTCATAGAACTAAGTGCAGCATGAAGGAGGAGGAGGAGGAGCAGGAGGAGGAGCAGGAGGAGGAGGAGGAGGAGCAAGAGGAGAGTTCTCATAATACTGACTTAGCAGTACAGCTGAAAGCTTTAGAACAAAAAGAAATAACCACAGCCAAGAGGAGTAGACAACAAAAAATATTCAATTGGAGGGTTGAAATCAATAAAATATAAACAAAGAGAACCATACTGAGAGTCAATGAAACACCCTTCTCTTCGTTGCTAACCTTCAAAGATTCACAACCATACAATACCAAAGTCAATGCTAATGTCATTCTTCCCTGCCCTTTGTAAATCTGGCATCTCCAGGGTCCTGGAATAGATTCACATGTGACTGCCAACATACCATTTTGAGGAGATGTAGTGTGTTGGATTCCATGTTGTGCTGACAAAAATGTGCCCTGACTTCTCCCCTTGTGAGAAGCTCATCCTGAGTGAGCTAACCCAGACTCAGAAGGATGCACATGGCATCTATTCACTTATAGTAGGATTTTAGCTATATAGTACAGGATATCTATACTACAACCAACGCACCAAAGGGAACATAGACATAGACTTTTGTTTGTTTGTTTGTTAGTTAGTTAGTTAGTTTGTTTGTTTTTTAGTTTTCCCTCCCTAGCAATGAGACACTTTTCACTGGTGGTACTGCCTTGTAGGCCCCCAGTGTATGAGGAGGCTCTTGGCCCTCATATGACTTCTGAACTGGGGCGAGGGACTGTTATGTAGGGACACTCCTCCACTCCAGGGGAGTGGGATGGAAGGGTTAGGGGGTAGAGGCTGGGAAGGCGGGGCTGGGAAGGGGGAAAGAGGACAATATGATGGAGATGTAACCTGAAGCAACAAATAAATACATTTTTTGTTCTCTTCTTCACTCATAATTTGGCCTTCAAGAGTTTCATTTGTTACAGTTTGATTTCTTTGTGGTTAATTCTTGTCTGATACTATTAAACAGAATGTTCTAGAAATCAACAGTTTTTAGTTAAAATTGTGTTGCTTTCTGGGTAATGTGATGATACTTTTAGCCTTTCTATTCTTCTCTGTCCATAATGTGAATTTCACCTAGAGCTTATATGTACCAGTTAAGATGTCTACATTGAAGATAGCTAGAGTTCAAAACTATCTCCAGATTAAGGAATCTCCTGAATCTCTCAGACTATGTCTACATGAATAAGAGGAGATTGATTCTTAAAGAAACTTGATAAATCTCCTCCATTTCATAAAATAGCAATTATATTGTCTGTAAAGCCTAATATAAAACTCCTGTAGAATAAAATATTAATAATTTCAGGACAAGAAATTTAATTATTAAATCAAGTGTTAGACCTCCTCATCAGAAACTTTGAGCCTGCACAGTTGCAAGACAGGATAAACATGGAACATAAAACTGTCTCCAATTTAAAAGGAGGATACTTGAAACAGAAAGGTATCCTGGCTTGTAAATGATTAGAAAACCAATTATTGAAACTAGAGAGAAAAAGATGCTTGACTCTTAAGAATGGCTGACAATGCTGTTAGGTTAGCTTCTTGGTGTTGCATGAAATAGTTGCAGAACATAAGGAGAACAAAGGGAAAGAAAGTGGGCAAAAGATTTACCCATCACCACCACCATTTAGAAGTTCTTTGAATTCTCCTTACTAACTGTGCACTTGACAAACATTTGAAAGGCCTTGGGTAGTTCACTAAGAAGTTTGGTCACTACAGTATAGGCCAGCATTCATCAGTATCATAGTTTATCTACATCAATATCAGCAAGACCTTGGACACAGGCTAAAATAAGAATGTTGAGCTCACATGCAGGCATGTGTCATCAACACGACAAGGGTGTGTTTGGAATATACCCACTTAACAAGGTTCATGAAAGATAATGCTATTGCTTACCCATGGCTGTTGAATTTGGGCTCATATTCTATTTCTACTGTGGAATGTGGAGTCCAACTTCTTTTCAAAGTCCTGTCAGCATCACCTTAAAGCAAATAATGGACAATCACACTAAACTTTTAAAAATAGTTACTTTTTATAACACAAAGGAATAATGATGCCCTGTAGGTAGTAAATAGTAAAAAATTGAAAATGATATATAAATCAATAAAAAGGAACTCAGATTGTCTAGGTGTGTTTTTTCCAACAGTCACTGACAAGAGGTGAAGGGGAGTCTAGACAATGATTGTCCATAGAGTGAATGACGGAATGACTAAAAGAATTTGCAGAATTCTCTCCTGAGCAATGCTTCAAGTTCCCACTATTCTTTAATCAAAACATGACCACTTATTTGATGTTTTCATAAAAGAAAACAAAAGAAAAACAAAACAGCAAAATAAGGAAATAAAATCAGCTTAACATTCTTGCATCCTTGTTGCAAAAACCTTATGTTCTATCACATGGCTGCCTTTGGAGTCTACTCCCTCACTAGGGAGAAGTCAGGGCACAATTTTGTCAGCACAACATGGAATCCAACACACTACATCTCCTCAAAAAGGTTTGCTAGCAGTCACAAGCGAATCTATTCCAGGACCCTGGCGATGCCGGATTTACAAAGGGCAGGGAAGAATGACATTAGCATTGACTTTGGTATTGTATGGTAGTGAATCTTGGAAGGCTAGCAACGAAGAGAAGGGTGCTGGAAGAAAGCAAATAGAAATGTCTGATTTTTTTTTTTTTTTGTAAGTTAAAAGATTTTGGCTCATGAAGTACTATCACTGATTGTTCAGTAATAATATTCAATTGAAAAATCTTTCTAAGTGTTTCACTGACAGGATAAAAAGTCTATACAACTCCAGAGAAGGGGGATGGAAGGGATGGGAGTAGAGGGTGGGAGGGTGGGACTGGGAGGGGTGGAAAGAGGACACTATGATGGAGACGTAACCTGAAGTAATAAATAAATTAAATAAATAAATAAATAAAAGAAAAATCTTGCTAAGAATTAGTAAATTTTATGGACTCATTTTCTAAGGTAAAGTTTCATTTTTGCTGTGGTTAAGCTTTATCAGATATTTATTATATATTATACTTTACATTTATTTATTTATTGTTTGGTGCTTGGCTGTTAACTCATAATCATTGAAGGAGCTCTGGTATTGTCATATCCAAAACAACTGAACTTTATCTCCAGGCCAAGTTGCTTTGTTCCTGCTATGGATATTGGATATGAGACATGTGTTCATTCATCATACCGTATTAGAACTTTTGTTTAGATACCTGCCTGTAGCATTTGTGCTTGCATTGTGTTTATTTCAAAATGTGATCACATACAGAGTTTCTACTAGTATATGTACATGTTAGATGTTCAAAGTTTTGTGTTCGTTTCACCACGAGTACAGGACATATGGTTGGAAATGAAGCAATGAACTTTCTCCCTGGTATTTTGCTGAGGAATATGTTTCATTCAGTTCTCAACCAAGTCCTCCAAATTCAGTTGTTTCTTCTCTCCACTTACAAGCTTCATTTGAAAATTGTTTTCCTTCCTTATCCCTGCTGACATAGGAAGCACATTTTGATTCTTTGAAAAATTCTGAAACTAAGACAGTCTCAGAGGTTTTTCAAATCACTGATATTTCATATAGTGTCCAACTCTGGGTTATCATTTCAATGTTGCTTCTGATACTTCCGACAGTGATGAACCTGATTCCTTCTTTCTATAAAGCATAGCTACAACTACCCCAGTCTCTGGTTTACTGTGCTTCTTGTTGATGCAAACTACCTCTAACATGATTAGAATTCCAAGTACATCTTCCTCATACATAGTCATGGACACTATGTTAGTAACCTCATCATGTACAAGACATTTCACTTTATGGTGCCCTTTCACATTCATTATTATTCAAGTTTCCCAAGAAAAATAAAGGATAATAAAAAGTAAAGAAAGGAAGTCAAAACCACAGGTCAAACAAACCAAAACACCCTAAGACAGAAGACTTCAGTAAATATTATTTCCACATAGAAGTCAGAGATAGGAGGTTTTCAAAGTCCACATATGCAGGCATGGCAGCTATGGTATGGAGGGCCAGAACTCTTGGTGTATACGGGTTACTTTGCTATGACTCTGAAAGAAGCCCTTCCCCTTGCTAAGGCTGAAAGCACACACTGACAAAACAGCAACAGAACCCAAAGGGCAGCAAAAGCAATAGGGTACCCTTGATTTTCATAAGCTTTGGGGGAATGGGCAGTTTATATAGCTCAGTATACTGTGGTTAGTTGTTCTGTATGATTTCTTTGCAATCATCATCTCCATGCTGTCCTGACTGTCTTCCTTGGGTCTTTTACCTTCAAAACAACTTGGAGATGTGGCTATACTTGATAGAGTGCTTGCCCAGCATCCTAGAAGCTGGGGGTTCAGTTCCTAGCACTGCATAAAACAAGATCCTGAACCACTGTAAGCTAAGCCCCTGAGAGGTAGAGGCAAGGTCATGAAGTCAAAATAATCCACAGCCATATCCTCAACTAAACACTAGATTTTGAGGCCAGCCAGGGTTATTTGAGACCCTATGTCTACAAAAAAATAATAAAGTTGGAAGGCTGCATTTAAACTTATAATTCATTGATAATTCAGTGTTCTCTGAGAACATGGCCTGTCAGATATTACCAAGCTTGTTTCAAACTGAGACTGGACCTCCCTTATAGTCAACAGCATGTAAAAGCAGAAACTGATACTTTAGGATTCTAAATTCTGATCAGAATAAGATGACCAGAGCCATGTCTCTGAACCTGAAAGAGGATGTGATAACTTTAGCAGTCATTTAGGGAGCACTATCTAACCTTGGCAACCAATGGGGCCCTAAACCAAACATGATTGCTGTCTAGTGGAAGAATTTAGGATAAACAACCAAAACATGCCATTGCTCTTTACATACAAACCCCTAGAAACAGCCTATCTAAATAGGATTGTAAGTGACCTGAACGGAACATAGTCCTACAGGAAAAGCTATCATTTCTAGAGCTCCCGTGAAAGATACTATAAACCAAATGAAATGTGTAGGAGAGTCTGAAAAAAATTTTCATTTATCTCCTACACTACGTGCTCTGTGTATCCTGGATTCCTTTTATAGAGAAGACAAGGATTGATGGAACAAAGAGAGTCCATTCCCACACTGGAAGAATGTGAACATCAAATTCCATCTAGATCCCCTGTATGCAACTGGTCTTTGTACAGCACAGAGCAAGTTACATCAAGCTTAGAAGACGCATGGGTATAGAGAAGGCATTGTCAGCCACCTCACCTAAACTGTATCTACGCTTTAAAGGATCACAATGAAAGAGTTGGGAACAAATTTGAAAATTTCTTGAAGATTCTTCTTCTGAATTTTTTTCTTTTTTTATTAATAAATTAATTTATTTGTTGATTCAGGTTACATCTCCATCACTTTGTCCTCTTTCCCCCCTTCCCAGCCCTGCCCTCCCATCCTCTACCCCCTAAACCTTCCATCTTGCCCCTCTGGAGTGGAGTATCCCTACATAACAGTACCTCGCCCCAGTTCAGAAGTCATATGAGGGCCAAGAGCTTCTTCATACACTGGGGGCATACAAGGAAGTACCACCAGTGAAAAGTGTCTCATTGCTAGGGAGGGAAAACTAAAAAACAGACCAACAAACAAACAAACAAACAAACAAAACAACAACAAAAAAAGTCAATATCCATGTTCCCTTTGGTGTGTTAGTTGTAGTATAGATATCCTGTACTATATAGCTAAAACCTATTATAAGTGAATAGATGTCATGTGCATCCTTCTGAGTCTGGGATAGCTCACTCAGGATGAGCTTCTCTAGTTCCATCCATTTGGCTGCAAATTGCATAATTTCATTGTTTCTGATAGCTGAGTAATTTTCCATTGTGTAGGTGTACCACAGATTTTTAATCCATTCTTCAGTTGAGGGACAACTGGGTTGTTTCCAGTTTCTAGCTATTAAAAATAAGGCTGCTATGAAGATAGATGAGGAGACTTCCTTATGATTCCGTGAGGAGTCATTTGGATGTATACTCAGAAGTGGTATGGCTGGATCCTGAGGCAAAGCTATTCCAATATTTCTAAGATATCGTCATACTGACTCCATAGTGGTTGCACAAGCCTGCACTCCCACCAGCAATGGAAGAGGGTTCTCCTTTCTCCACACCCTCGCCAGCATGTGCTGTCATTTGAGCTTTTGATCTTAGCCATTCTGACAGGTGTGAGATGGAATCTCAGAGTTGTCTTGAGTTGCATTTCTCTGATGATTAAGGATATTGAGCATTTCTTCGGGTGTCTCTCGGCCATTAGGGATTCCTCCTTTGTAAATTCTCTATTTAGCTCCGTCCCCCATTTTTTGATTGGATTATTTGGTTTCTTGGCATTTAATTTCTTGAGTTCTTTGTAGATTTTGGATATTAGCCCTCTGTCAGATGTGGGGTTGGTGAAGATTTTCTCCCATTCTGTAGGCTGCTGTTTTGTTCGAATGACAGTGTCTTTGCCTTACAGAAGCTTTTCAGTTTCATGAGGTCCCATTTATTGATTTTTGGTCTTAGGTCCTGAGCTGTTGGTGTTCTTTTAAGTAAGTTGTCACCTGTGCCAATGAGTTCGAAGTTTTCTCCCACTTTTTCTTTTAGTAGATTTAGAGTGACCGGCCTTACGTTAAGGTATTTGATCCACTTGGATTTAAGTTTTGTACAAGGTGATAAGTATGGGTCTAATTTCATTCTTTTACAAATAGACATCCATTTGGACCAGCACCATTTGTTGAAGATGCCGTCCTTCTTCCATTATGCCGTTTTGGCTTCTTTGTCAAAATTTAGGTGGCCATAGGTGTGTGCATCCATTTCTGGGTTTTCAATTTGATCCCCTTGATCTACTGGTCTGTTTCTATACCAATATCATGGTGTTTTTTTTGTTTTGTTTTGTTTTGTTTTTTAACAATCATTGCTCTGAGTACAGCTTGATATCTGGCATGGTGATACCTCCAGATGTTTTCTTATTGTAAGGATTGATTTAGCTATTATGGGTTTTTTGCTTTTCCATATGAAATTGATAATAGCTCTTTCCAGGTCTATAAAGAATTTTGTTGGTATTTTGATAGGAATTCCATTGAACCTATATATTGCTTTCTGTAGGATGGCCATATTTATTATGTTGATCCTACCTATCCATGAGCATGGGAGATCTTTCCATCTTCTAAAGGCCTCTTCCATTTCCTTCTTCAAGGGCTTGAAGTTCTTGTTGTACAGGTACTTTACTTGCTTGGTTAGAGTTACCCCAGGTATTTTATAATGTTTGTGGTTACTGTGAAGGGGGTTGTTTCCTTTATTTCTTTCTCAGCCCATTTGTTTGTTGTATGTAGAAGGGCTTCTGATTTTTTTGAGTTAATTTTGTATCCAGCCATCTTGCTGAAGGTGTTTATCAGCCGTAAGAGTTCTCTGGTGGAATTTTTGGGGTTGCTTATGTATGCTATCATATTGTCTGCAAATAGGGATAATGTGTATTCTTTGTTTCCAATTTGCATTCCCTTGATCTCTTTTAATTGTCTTATTTCTCTAGCAAGAACTTCAAGTACTATATTGAAGAGATATGGAGAAAGTGGGCATCCTTGTCTTGTCCCTGAGTTTAGAGGAAATGCTTCAAATTTCTCTCCATTTAATTTGATGTTGGCCACTGGTTTGCTGTATATTGCCTTTATTATTTCTAAATACGGTCCTTGTATGCCCATTTCTCCAGAACTTTTAGCATGAAGGGGTGTTGGATTTTTTCATATGCTTTTTCTGCATCTAGTGAGATTATCATGTGGTTTTTTTCCTTTTATCACGTTTATATGGTGAATTACTTTGATAGACTTTCATATGTTGAACCATCCCTGCATTCCTGGAAGAAGTCTATTTGATCATGGTGTATGATACTTTTGATGTGTTCTTGAATTCGGTTTACTAGTATTTTATTAACTATTTTTGCATCTATGTTCATGAGGGAGATTGGTCTGAAGTTCTCTTTCTTTGTTGGGTCTTTGTGTGGTTTAAGGATCGGGGTCACTGTGGCCTCATAGAATGAGTTTGGCAATGTTCTTTCTCATTCTATTTGGTGAAAGAGTTTGGAGAGTATTGGTGTTAGCTCCTCTTTGAAGGTCCAGTAGAATTCTGTGCTAAAGCCATCTGGCCCTGGGCTTTTTTTGGTTGGGAGATTTTCAATGACTGTTTCTTTTTCCTTAGGGGTTATAGGGCTGTTTAATCTGTTTATCTGATCTTGATTTAGCTTTGGTAGGTGGAATCTATCAAGAAAATTGTCCATTTCACTTAAGATTTCAAATTTGGTGGAGTATAAATTTTTAAAGTAAGATCCAAATATTCTCTGGATTTCCTCAAAGTCTGTTGTTATTTCTCCCTTTTCATTTCTGATTTTTTGATTTGGGTTTTTTCCTTCTGCCTTTTAGCTAATTTGGTTAAGGGTCTGTCTATTTTGTTGATTATTCACGAAGAACCAATTCTTGGTTTCATTGATTCTTTGTACAGTTCTTTTTGTTTCTAAGTTGCTGATTTCAGTCCTAAGTTTGATGATCTTCAACCTTCTGCTCCTCTTGGGAGTGTTTGCTTCTTTTTTTTCAAATTCACCCAGTTTAGCTGTTAATTCACTAATATGAGCTGTCGCAATTTTCTTTTTGAAGGCAATTAGTGCTATGAACTTTCCTCGTAGCACAGCTTTTATTGTGTCCCATAGGTTTGGGTATGTTGTGTCTTCATTGTCGTTGGATTTTAAGAAGTCTTTTATTTCCTCCTTTATTTCTTCAATGACCCAGTAGTCATCCAGTAAAGAGTTGTTCAATTTCCATGTGCGTGTAGGCTTTCTGTTGATTCTTTTGTTGTTGAAGACCAGCTTTATTCCATGGTGGTCTGATAAGATGCATGAGGTTATTTCAATTTTTTTCTATCTGTTGAGACTATCTTTGTGTCCAACTATATGGTCAATTTTGGAGAAGGTTAGATGAGTTGCTGAGAAGAAGGTGTTTTGCTTTGTGTTTGGGTGAAGCGTTCTGTAGATATCTGTTAGGTCCTTTTGGTTCATGATCTCTGTTATACTCATTATTTCTTTGTTTGGCTTCTTTCTTGATGATCTGTCCATTGTTGTGATTGGGCTGTTGAAGTCTCCTACTACTTATGTGTTGGGATTGACATGCGATTTAAGTTTTAGAAGTGTTTCTTTTACAAAGATAGGTGCCTTTGTATTTGGGGCATAGATGTTCAGTATTGAGATGTCCACTTGATGAATATTCCCTTTAACGAGTGTGTAATGCCCTTCTCTGTCTTTTTTTTTTTTTTTTTGCTATCTTTATTTGGAAGTCTATTTTGTTTGATATTAGGATGGCTATTCCAGCTTTCTTCCTGGGTCCATTTGCTTGGAAAACCTTTTCACAGCCCTTTATTCTGAGATAGTGTCTATCTTTGATAGTTAAATGTGTTTCTTGTATGCAGCAAAAAGATGGGTCTTGTTTACGGATCCAATCTGTAAGCCTGTGTCTTTTTATTGGGGATTTGAGTCCATTGATGTTAATGAATATTAGTGACCAGGGGTTGTTATTTCCCATTAGTTTGGTATAGGTGATCATCCTGTTCCTCTTTTGGTTTAGTTGCTGTAGAGTTTTCTATTTCCTCTGTTTTCTTGGGTGTAGTTTTCTTCTCTGGGTTGGAATTTTCCTTCTAGAATCTTCTGTAGGGCTGGGTTTGTGGGTAGATATTGTTTAAATTTGATTTTGTCATGGAATATCTTGTTTTCTCCATCTATGTAGATAGAGAGTTTTGCTGGATATAGTAGTCTGGCTGGGCACCTATGTTCTCTCAGGACTTGTAGGACATCTGTCCAGGCCCTTCTAGCTTTTAAAGTTTCTGAGGAGAAGTCAGGTGTAATTCTGATGGGTCTGCCATTGTATGTGACTTGACCTTTTTCTCTTACAGCTTTTAATATTCGTTCTTTGTTCTGTATATTTGGAGTTTCAATTATTATGTGATGAGAGGAGTTTCTTTTCTTATCTAATCTGTTTGGTGTTCTGAATGCCTCTTGGATTTTTATTGGCATCTCTTTCTTCAGGTTTGGGAAGTTTTCTTCTATGATTTTGTTGAACATATTTCCTGGACCTTAGAGTCGGGAGTCTTCTCTTTCCTTTATGCCTGTAATTCTTAGGTTCTGTCTTTTTCATTGAGTCTTTGATTTCTTGGATGTTGTGGGTGAGAGATTTTTTAGCTTTCTCATTTTCTTTGGATGTTGTACTGATTTCTTCCATCGAATCTTCCATGCCTGAGATCCTGTCTTCCCTCTCTTGCATCCTATTTTTGATACTCATATCCGTAGTTCTTGTTCTCATCCCTTGATTCTCCATTTCCACTTTTAACTCTAACTGTGTTTTCTTTATTGTTTCCATTTCCTTTTTTATGTCTTGAATGGTTTTATTCGTTTTGTACATTTCCTGCTCCACTTTGCTTGTTTTTGCCTGGAAATCTTTCATTGCCCTGTCCTTTTCCTGTTCAAGTTGAGCCATCTTGGTTTGGAGCTCTCTAATTGTATTATCCATTGTTTTTTCTTGTGACATTGTGGCTTCTTCGAATTCCTTCATAGATTTAAATTCTCCTGGAAAGATATTAAAACATGTCAGCAACTTGCAGTGAAGGTGGTATATCAAAATCAGATAGTAAGTGAATGTCTTGTATGTGGTGATTTTATGCTTTTGGCATGTTTTCAATTCAATTTGCGGGAGAGGAAAAACAGCATAAAGGCAATCTCTGTTCTTTTTATGAATATTTATTTCCTTAATTTGAATTTGTGGTTTTCTGTGAAAATGTTATAGCTTACAGACTAATAGGCATATATTCTGAGATCCAAACTCTGATTCTCTGTAAGAGCAGCAACTGTTCTTAATTGCCAAGCCTCTCCACTCCCTACATTGCTCCTTAATAGAAAAGGATAAAAAATTTAGACTTCTCAGTTACCCTAAGTTAAAGTATGACATATTTTTTGAACTGTTATGAATCAATGCTTGGAATTCAATTTGAGTAAACTGCAAGTCATAAAAGTCCTGAAAAGAAAGGGCCATTAAGTCAACTAAGTCAAATATCATTTGATACCCTCTCACCATTTCCATCTATTTTACTCTGTTGCTTGCCCATGTTTCATAACTATATATTTTATTTTCCAGGTTCTTGCAAGCATCCTAGAAGTGAGACTGGGTAAGGAATTAATCTTGAGTCACAACTGTGCATCAGCAGTGCTCCAGTACCCCACCCCTCAAGACAATACATGCACAATTACTGGGATTAAAATGTGATGCATTTCTATCTTCAGTTCACAATCACTAATTTGCCCATGGTATGCACCTTGTTCTTTTGCATGTCTTCATTTCTGTGTGTTATATTCCTATTCTCTTATGCTTGTTACTTTTTTGTTCTATTATCAGGTCAAAACTTCCTTCTCTTGTACATTTTTCAACTCCATAAGAAATGGTCATTTTTGTTTTGTGGTTAATTCTCCTACACTGATTTTTCCATTGATGTCCTGATCCTCTAGATTTTTTCTTTAAATATAACCTATGTCTTTCTATTTTCAGCAGGCCACTAAAGTTATGTATGTATCATGTCACCTAAATGATAACTAAAAAGAATAAACCTATCCTTGTCTTTTATCTATTTTAAGAATAAGAAATATATATATATAATAGATATAGAAAATAATGTATGTTCACATACATATATAATATCAAGCATGTTTATAACATATATAACACACACACATATATATATATATATATATATATCCATGAACATATATGTGTCATATTTATGATAGGTATATTCTTGCTGAGGTATATATGTATTCAGAAATGTGTGTGTTTGTGTGTGAATGTAGATGCATACATACAAAATATACAAAGATTCTTCAACAGAAGAATTAATATGATCTAATTACCATCCTTACATCAATCAAAATACAAAAGCTTATTATCATTCATGGTAAACAGACTTGGATGAGTTTTGTTGCTGAGAATATGTTGGATATAACTTGGCTTACTGTACACTCTAATTTTACTGAAATCATTTCAACTTGTATTTTCTGGTGTGGTCTATTAGCTGCCCAATGTGTTCTCAACGTGGTAATTCATCTCTTCCATCTTTGTGTCATTGACAGCTATCTTCTGGAGAAGGAGATTGCTGAAAATATTTTGAAATTCTTGAAGATAAAACATGAATATTAGGATTGGCAACTCTGGTGATTTGGATGAGAATATTCCTCAATAAGCTGATGTATCTGAATACTTGGTCCCCAGTGGATAGCGGTATTTGGAGATATCTAGTAGGTGTAGCTGTACCAAGAGTTTCATGATAGCAGGCTTTGAGGTTTCTTAGCCTCATACTATTACCTGCTGACTCTCCCAGTTTTGTACTGCAGTTCAAGATTTGAACTCTCAGCTTACTATTATTGTACCATGCACCCCTCTTAACTTGTCTCCTAGTCGTAATGGAAAATTATGTCTCTGGAACTATGAGTCAAAATAATTTCCATCTTCTATAAGTTACCATGGTCATATTATTTGGTAATAGTAATATAAAAGTAACTAATATATATATATATATATATACATATATATATATATATATCCATATGGACTAATGAGGATGTATAGATTTTTGCAAATGAGACTGCACATTCCCAAAGGACTCAACTTTTACAATGTGGGCTCTCTTGCAACTTTTCTCTGTCACTTGAATTTTGATGCTACATTTGAAAATAATAGATTATACCACCCGTGGTAATTATTAATGAATCACTGTAAATATTTTATTTCTGATCATATATCATGAGAAAAGGGAAAAGAAAGATAATTTAACCCACAGAAAATACCTGTTTTTTCATAATGCTGAAAGCTGGACCTACAACTCAAAGCATTTTCATTGTATAGGCACAGGTAAAGGAGGTAGAACAAGGCTATACAGATCTTAGTAGTACATTCTGGTAACAGAAGAATTTCAGGACTAGAGAATCTCCTGTTGAATTCTTCCACATAGACACTTGGAATCCTTGATCAAGTTTTACATTCTGCTAACACTTTGCAAAATAAAACATATAAAATCATGACTTCCAGAAATCTAAGAATATCCCTCACACCCTTGTTGAGAGAATTCTGGAGTACTAACATTGTGAAGAATTAAGGTTTTAAAATATGCCCTGAAGACAATGCCAGGTTAATGTTGCAGTATGCTGTAGAAATGAAAGTTGGACAGTATTCCTGTCCAGTTGTTATCACTGCTTCTATTGATTTGCATGTGTTCTGATTAGTCTCTCTTTACTCAATCAAAGGTGTTGCATTGTGTTGGTAGCTATAATTACTTTGTAGTCCACAGCTTATAAATGATCTGGTAACATCTGGGTGGGATTATGATAGATTTAGTAGGGAAATACACAACATATGGAGATTGTGAAGACAAAGAAAAACTGCATTTAAAGAAGCCTCTGACACTCTCTGTGGATCAAGCAGCAAGAGATGGCTTTGAATTTCTCTCTGTTGGAAAGTAATAATTGTGTTTGGGTTTGTTCTCATTGATCATTTAGACAGGTGTATCCTTGAAATAATAACTGAAGGAAAATGGCAGCCAATGACAAAAAAAAAAGAGAATATATATTATCACTCCTTAGTGGTGAACTAGGTGGATAGAAGAAACACCAGAAGATACAAGCTGCTGCATGGAAAAATAAATAACTAAGGTCAAGCAAGTTATATGGAATATTTCTTCATTTTAAAAACGTGTATCAACCCCAGACCTGTGCTTATGAAGTAAGCAGTAACATTTTCTTCAAGTATAAGCAGTCACCATCAGGATCAAGATTAAGTGTCCTAGTAATTTAAATGTATCTGTTCCTGTATCCCATAATGTACAGTATGTAAAATGTAATTGACTAAAAGATCAACAGAATTAGTGACAACTATGGTATTTTCTGTAATTTGTGCCAGAAACAAAGAAATTTTTGATTAATCAAGGGATTAATCAAAGGATACATGTAAATGTCTTTGCCATTGTACCCCAAGAAGAGAAATTGGATAAAAAAAGAATTTAAACCCTTATTACATCATTTCTTCTTTCACATCATTTCTTCTTTCCTTTTCTAATGATATGAATATATCATATATTATGTATACATTCATATAAATGTGTGTGTATATATTGAGGATACCACTGTGTACTTCTGGCTGGACTCTAACTCACTATGTAGATGAAAATGAAAATAGACTTCAACTCACAGAGATCTGCTTGCTTCCTAACTACTGGGATGAAAGATTTGTGGCACCAACACATTAATATGAAGACAGTTATTTCTTCTAATGTAATTTTGGGCTGTTTGAAATAAAAGAAGGAAGGATAGAGGGAGGGAGAAAGGAAGGAACACAGGAACTAAGAAAACAGTAAACAATGATCAATATATGGGAATCAGACATTTGTTTATGACTCAGCACAAATGATGTACATGAAACAACAAACTGAGCAAGCAAGGAAAGGGTGAAATGTGTCTAACAAGAACTCTACCAAATATGTCCATACTAGTGTCCCCTTGACTTGTTCAATTTTCTATGTATCTCACTATTGCCAATCATATTTTCAGTGTTTAATGTCTCCCTATTGCTTCATGGTTCAAGCATTAGCTCTCCAGTGTAGGTCACTGTTCTGGGAGGCTATGGAGCCTTTGAGAAGTGGACCATTAGAGCTGGGTCTTTGAAGGCTTTACCCAGCTAAGGTTACATTCTGACTCTCTGCTTCCTACATGATGAGCTGGGTCTTTGAAGTCTTAACCCAGCTAAGGTTCCATTCTGACTCTCTCTGCTTCCTACATGATATCCTCTAGTTGGTCCATCCCTGATAGCAGGTAATGACTCTTCTGTCACCATGTCCTCTCATCTATGATGTCTAAAATCCCCAGAGTGAGAGCAAGACAAAATTAATTCTCCTTTTCTTAAAATGCTCTGTGTAGTGTTTTGTCATAACACTAGGAAAAGGAATGAAGAAATGATATACTTATGATATCAAAACAAAGAAAGAAAGAAAAAAAAAGAAGGAAAGGAAGAAATAAATGCAATATGATATTGGTGCCTTCCTCTCAATGTTTGGTTAATGTCCAGTATGTGGTACATGATTAAACTTCTCTTCTCCTATTTTTTAAATTTAAATTCTCATACAATATTTCCCCCAGAGAAGAAATGATTTGTACTCATCCATCAATCAGGTTTTCATGTTATGTGAGTGAAAAAGTACAAGATAGAATGGAATAAGAATTTTCTATGCTTAAACACTGAGGAAATTTAAAGCAATAATCTTCCAGAGTCATAAAAAAGTAGAGATGACTTACAGAATTGTGGTATCTTGTATCCAGTTGTTTTGTAGGGATAGCTCCCCTGGAAATGATATATGTGTTATTAGTCTTAAACTTTATGAAACCAAGAGCAATCTCTACAAAATATTTTAGGTCATTGAGAGTTTCATACATGTTTTTTTCATGTTCAACTCCAACTTTACCCCTAATATCTTCTTTCTCTAACCAGTCAACCAACTTTCTGTCCCTTTAATAAAATCCTTCACACAGACTTGAGAAAAAACGGGACATAGACATAGTATAGGAAAGATCAAGAAAAAAGGGAAGATTATTGAATATGGCCTTATACCTTTGTATATTGATACAAAATTAATATTATATTTGGCTAAATTGGTATTGATCATTGTATGTTAATGTAAAATTAAGATTTTATTGGGCTACATTGGTATTGACCTTTATATATTGATACAAAATTAAGATTATATTTGGCCACAATGGTATTGACCCTTGTATATTGATACAAAATTAAGATTGTATTGGGCTACATAGGTATTGATCTTTGTATATTGATACAAAATTAAGGGCAATGCTTCTTAAAGGTATTGTACCTAGTAATGCTTAAAAATGAAATGTAAAGTTTTGACCTCTTGCTACCAACCATCATAAACTGTTTAGGATAATTAAGAAATGAAAACTAATTGTCATGCAAGCATGTCATTTTGTTAGTTACTATGACAGTCTATCACAGTTATTTTCTAAGCTACTCAGAAATCAAGTTGCTAAGAGACAAGCAACATTTGCTTATCTAAATACAAGAGACAGATAGGGCATCTTCAAAAACCTCAAGACATCTGCAGAATATGGCATTCAAAGATGTTTTCTTAAGATTTTTTTATATCAAGACATGTCAGCTCCTTTTAGCACCCCCTATTCTACTCCAAATAGAAGATGAGCATCGAAGAATCTCCAGTGGGAGATGGTTGAATTGGTGGTAAGCCTTTCTCTTGGCAAGAAAAACCGCTTGCTTCAACTGTAGACAGAATGCTGTCCAAAAAGGACAAAACCTGGAAGCAGGTAAGTCGATAGCCTAGCTCTGCCAAGACAGGGTAGGTAAGTCCTTC
This sequence comes from Lophiomys imhausi, assembly GCA_907164525.1. Classification (NCBI taxonomy): domain Eukaryota; kingdom Metazoa; phylum Chordata; class Mammalia; order Rodentia; family Muridae; genus Lophiomys; species Lophiomys imhausi. The sequence goes on along the minus strand of CAJQZJ010008587.1, from coordinate 5,634,601 downwards.
ATAATTCCTACTCTACAATCGATGTCTGTCAGAGAAATGGGGCCAAACGGCTGAAGATTGATGCTGCAATGTATGGCTAGAAAATGGGAACTGTCCAGGCAGCCACTGGTATGTCATTTCTTAGTTTTGGAAGCTGCAGACCCTGCACTTTCTATTTAATCAGATATATTTATCCCTCTTAGGTCTCTGAGGTGGTTGAAGAATAGATAGCTAGAGTCTCATAGCTAAATTTTGAGTTGTTTAGGAATCAAGAGAGTGTTCTGGATCTAAGAAGATATTTTTAAAATTGTGAGGCAAGTTAGTATGAAAGTTGAGTTCGATGTAGACCTTTAAACTCATGGAGATGGTTAGATGGTAGAATGTTAAAGTCAGGTGCCAAATACATATGGACTGGACATTGGGAATATATGCTAAGCCATATAACTCTCATAATTGTGATCTATTTATTTCTGTTGTTTTGCATTGTGTTTATAGTTATGAACATTTAGCTTTTTAAAAATAGTAACTGCTGCACTAGGGCATATGGCCTGAGTAATATGTTCTTGGATCAATAGTGTTTCCATGTATGGGTCTTTTCTTGTGGAACAGGATTTAAATACAACCAGAATGTAGTTGGTTGCTCCCATGAAATTCATGACACTATTGAACCAATGGGCATGTTTTACCAGGCCAGTCATTATTGTAACTTACAAGGTTCATAGCTGGGTAAGACTAATGATGGCTTCTATCCTCTGGCAGCTGCTAGCAATTGCCAGCACTATAAAAACTAGCCATTGAGGATGAAGTTTCCAGGTAAGTACCAGTTTTATTTATCATATTTTATTATTCAAGTATGGGATGTCCACAGCAATGTAGTCTTACTGTCAAGTTTGGGTGGGTACCAAAGATGAATGGATAGATCCTGTAATTCTTGGTGATATCTAACATGAAGAACTATTTCTAAGTATATTTTTCCCTATTGGTTTGTCTACACTCACCATAAGCATCTCTTATACATGTATGACAAGGACAATGTTGCTCGAGTAATGGACAATTGTCTCTCTACCCCAGATCTGTAGCTTGAGTTCCAAGCTTGACTGTATCTATTGAATCTCAGCTGAGAATCTTCAGGATCCTCACTCAAAATTTTCAGGTTTTAGTTAAACAGATTTATCATAAATCATCCTTCTCCCCCTCCTCGCTCATTTTCTTCTAATTATAAACCAAGCATCTCCTATCTCTATAATTTAGGTTTTAGGATGTTGAAACTTTATATCAATAGACTTAACTCGTCTAAGCAAAATAATTCTAGTACAACACACAGTGTCCTCTCTTCACTCTCCAGACTTTCCTAGGAAAAGACAGATCTCCCCTTTGAAAGTGTTTGAGCATAACAATCCACACATTACTTTCTACTACCTTGTTGCAGCCCAGAAAATACACAACAAAATACCTTCTCTCCTTTTTCTCCCCAACTTCATGTCTTCCTTCCTTTCTTAGGTACTTGTTACTTAACGCACTTGCATGTAGAATTTTACTTGTCAACAACTTTAACTACTTTAGAGAACTTTTAAGATTTCAAGGAAGGACACTATGGTGGAGATGTAACCTGAAGCAATAAATAAATAAATTTAAAAAAAGATTTCAAGGAAGAAAAATCTCTACTTTTTCTGAAATAACATAGCAGAAATAGTTTTGAATAAGCTGAAAAAAATTGGATCAGAGAAAAATACGACTACCCATCTTCCATGGAACAATGGTATGTCATAACAGCTCCTGATTTAACCATACCTTTCAGGACTGCCTATTCCCCTTAGCAATCCGTAAAGCAAATACAAACAAAACAAACCCTTTCAGCATATCTTCATGAAGCTGTCTGGGATGTGACAAAACTTTGAGGAACTGTTTTGTGATAATGTTTTTTTTTTTTTTTTTTTTACTTTATTGGTACTTCTCCAGAGAAGGTAGTGAATGGCTGCTTTCAAATACAGAGAGCTAGCAAAGGCTGAAGTCAATAAAATCTTGGAGAATAATTGTGAAGGGAAGAAAAAGAGGGGCAAAAGGACATAAAAGGAACAAAACAGGAAAGAGGGATCTATAAATATAAAAGCCTGAGAAGTATATTTGGGGAGAATAGAAGATGCAAATCAAAATTGGGAATAGTTATTGGAGGAGCAAGAAAGCAAATAAAACAAGGGGATATATGGCACCTTTCATCAGTCTACATGTCCAATTTATCACATATTTTTCCAGTCTTGTTTTTGTGAGATTTCTATGGAAAGTGTTTAGATTTTCTTAAAAATTTCTCACTGTAGTAAGAAATATTGAGTTGATGAGCTTCAGGATCAATGGATACACCATCTTCTTTAAGAATGTGAAAATCAGAGTTGAGTTCTGTTAGAAAATAAAGCTGTTTTATGTTCCTCATGTTTGGAAATAATAATTACTCAATGATGAGAAGTAATAAAATACAATATGTCCCTCAAATAAGGAAAACTGAGAAGGAAGAAATGGGAGGTCATAATTCATTGATGAAATTTGTACTTAATTTCAGTGCCTAAAATTCCATGTACTGTGAGTATGTGGTTAAGATGAATGACAAATCACTTTCAAGTTCCTGGGGGAAGTACATTGATGGTATGAAAGAGGATATCCAGACGGTTGAAAACAGCTAGAGGCACTGGAGAGTTTGACAACCACAGGGAGCAAGCTTTACTTCTGATGTTCAAATGTACAAATATCTGGGAGGCATCTTGCCTAAAAATAATGCCAGTGAAATAGGTAGGCAGATTATCAAATAAAAAAGTGTCTTTATCATTTCTAAGGCAGTTTAGCACAATCATATCATCATGGGAAAATGTCCACTCACATCTATACATTCTCATTAAGATAGCTGCTCAGAACTTAAATGCAGAGTCCCTGACCATGAATCTGGCTTGTTCTAGTTATCATGGAAGAGTCATCATGAGCCACAGAAAGAGAACTTGAAGAAAACATTAAAGAAATGATTTAATCACATGGAGAGGTCATATGGATTGGAAAGGATATTGGAATACAGAATTGTAATAGAGCTACAACCTGGAGTTTCAGTTCTTGTGTGGTTTTGGTGGTGGTGGCCTCAGCTATCTTTGTGACTTTGACTATGTTTTATAACCTTCTAGCACACAACACCCTCATCACTAATATGAGTGAGCTTAACTAAATGTTTTCTGAGCACTTCCCTACCCAGAGACACTATTATTTTCTGTTCATGATAGCAGTCCCAATTATATGGTGCTGTGCACCTCCAAAACATATTTATGTGATAATGTTTGTTCTTTCAAACAACGCTGTGTGGCAGCTTATATAGAAAGCACTATAGCTCATTTTAAAGATAAGAAAAGGAAGGCTCAGGAAGGTAGGATGCCTTTCTCAAGGTTGCTTTGCTGATTAGTATTAGAGCAAAGAAGAGAAACATGAGTTGGCTATGTTTGTAAAGATATCACCTTATTCCTTGGAGAAAAAAAATAAAACCATATAAAAATTCATTTTGTTATGTGAATTTTCTTCAGATGGTCTATATCAAGAAGGATACGAGTTTATTTTTTTTAAAAAATGAAGATTTGCAAAAAGAGAAACCTTTGATGTAGGTAGAAAATATAAGCACAGTTTAAAAAGTATTTTTGTAATGTAATTTAAATTTTTACTTTTAGAATTGCATGCATGAGCACATTATTTACATGATTTTTCAATCCAGTCTTTCCCCAATCTTCTTTCAAGTCCTCTAGACTCACTCTTGAATTTATGACCCCTTAACAATTATCATTATATACAGAGAGATATATAGTTATATGATTATAATTACATATTTTATATATAATACATAATACATATAATTATATGTGTCATGTATGCAGCATCCATTGCCATGTCATCTGTCATTGTCACTTGGTGTTCTCATTGGGATGGTATTGTTGGGGTAGTTATGTTGTTCAGATTCTATGCTTATAGCTCTTTTTGGCATATAAAGAAGCAGACACCTCAAAGCAGACACCTTGGTCCTCTGGCTCTAACAAACTTTCTGCTCCTTTTTTCTATCATGTTTTCTGTGTTTTAGATGTAGGTGTTATGAGGTAGATATATCACTTGGGGTTTGGTATCATGTGGTCACTTTTTTCTGTATATTGGCTATTTATGGATTTCTGTAATGGCCTGTTTTCTACAAAAAGAAGCTTCTTTGGTGACAGCTAGTAGCTCCAGTTATCTGTGGGCAGAAGAAAATTAGAAATTATGCTGGTTTAGAAAATTGGCAATAATTGATTCTCCTCTAGGGTGCATGAACTTAGTAGCCATAAGTAGTAAGTTAGGTTTACAGGAGTTGGGATGAACTAGCTGCTATTGAGCTGTTCTTTAGTACAACTAACTAGGTGTTGCTGTTCCCATTACACAACTGCCACAATTGCTGGCTTCTGGATATCTTATAAAAATGGTCAGTGTTGTGTTTCATAGCTTAAAGAGAAAATTTTTCAGCACATTGATGTTGAAGATAGATGCTATTAAGGATTCTTCTCTACATATTGCAAGAGATATAGATATTTATTGAAGAAATTGCCAAAATAAGGCTTTTATAGTGTAATGATGATGTCATATATATCTAAAGGAACATTGGTTGCAACAGATGGAAACCATTACAGCAAATCACAGCCAGTGAAAATGTGAGTGTGAAGCCCAGTTTCAACTAATGCATCAATAATACAACTCTTGATCCTACAGCTCAGGGGATCACTACAGGAGAAGGTGCAGAAAGATTATAAAATCCAGAGAAACTGGAAAAATGCTGTATGATTTTGTCTCTTTGGAAATATCAGAGATTGTACACCCATAAAGTCTCATCAACTTGGCTGTCTAAACAAGATCTAAACCAGAACAACATCAACAGTCATTCTTATATGGAAGAGGTAAATCCCTAGATAGATAACTACAGCAAAAGAAGAATTATGGCAGTGGGGAAATACTGTTCTCCATGGTACACAAATTATTTATGCAATAAAAATTGTCAACCCTGTAAACACATACATGAAAGGATGATAGAGGCCTTTAAAGGAAAATGAATAAATCCCTTAAAGAAACACAGGAAAATAAAATCAGACAAGGAAAGGAAATGAATAAAACTGTTCAAGACCTAAAAATGGAAATAGAAGCAATAAAGAAAGCACAAATTGAGGAAATCAAGCAAATGGAAAACCTACAGAAGGAAACAGGAACTACAGCACAAACATCACCAACAGAATACAAGAGATAGAAGAAAGAATCTCAGGCACAGAGGATAGGATTGAAGAAATTGATACATAAGTCAAAGAAAATGTTAAATCTACAAAGTTCCTGACACAAAACATGGAGCAAATGTGGGACACTGTGCTAAAACCAAACCTAAGAATAATTGGAGTAAAAGAAGATTCCCCACTCCAAAGATGAGAAAATATTTTCAACAAAAATCATAGAACACTTTCCCAAACTAAAGAAAGAGATGGCTATAAACAAACAAGAATGTGGTGGAAATTCATATTTCCTGAGAAACACAGTTGGGTTAAATGTGTTTTTTGTTGTGGTCTCAAGTATGGGATGTGGGAGTGCTTGGTCTACTGCTGAAAAACAGTCTTGTGAAAGGGGCATGCAAAACATCCTTTGATGGACAGACACTTGGGAGAGTTTGTGATCTTGCTCAACAGGAAGTACCTTGGGAGACTGACTAATTGGAAAGCATATTAATGCTTATTTTGAGAAGGAATAAATGAAGACCCAGAAATGTGGAGGGACATTAAACTTGGCATTCCTTCTCATCACTGTTCATGACAGCTTTGCTTTTAAGGACTCCAGATAATGCTTTTCCAAAGTTTGCTGCTGAAGAGACTTGCTGAAAATTGTGGCCCAGGTTAGACTGAGCCAAAGTTGAACTGAGCCCAAGTCAGGTCCCATTTGAAGCCACAAAAGCTACTGTTTGCTGGTGCTGTTTGCTGTGTTCCCTTTGTTTACTGCATCTGTTCCTGTTTATACTGATGTGGCTGGACTGTTGATTAGCTGCCCCAAGGATCTGCACTGAGGACATTTTTATCATCTACCTATAATAATATCCTTTCTCCTGTACCTCATGTCAGTGAGTTGGAAGGTGTTTAGAGTTTTTAATAGTTTAAAAGTACATTTACACAAGAAGTTTTCAGAACACCAAATAGATTGGATCAGGAAAGAGCACCTTCCAGTCACATAATAATCAAAGCAATATATGTACAGAACAAAGAAAGAATATTAAAGACTGCAAGAAAAAAAGGCCAAGTAACATATAAATACTCATAGGCAGATTACATGACAACATGTAATTCTGATAGACAACTCAACACAGATTCAAAAACCAGAAGATACTGGACAGATGTCTTGCAGACTCAGAGACCACAGATTTCACCCCAGACTACTATACCCAGAAAAACATTCAATCACAATAATTGAAGAAAAGATATTCACAACAAAACCAAATTTATACAAGATCTATCCACAAATCTAGCCCTACAGAAGATAGCCGAAGGAAAACTCCAACCCAAAGAGGTTAACTACACCCGAGAAAATACTGGAGATAAATGATCACATACCAGCAAATCCAAAAGAAGGAAAATGCGCTCTATCATCTATCTATCTATCTATCTATCTATCTATCTATCTATCTATCTATCT
>CAJQZJ010008587.1:5575994-5617532 GCA_907164525.1 Lophiomys imhausi | reverse complement strand
CTCTCTCTCTCTCTCTCTCTCTCTCTCTCTCTCTCTCTCTCTCTCTCGTGTGTGTGTCTGTGTCTGTGTGTGCATGTGAGAGGATGCACATATGGACTGTGGGTAGTCTCTGTACATTCATCTATTGGTACATGTAAATGTCAAAGACAACCCTACATATTGTTCTGCTTCCATCTATGTTTTGACAGTGAACCTCTCATTAGCCTGGAACTGTGTCAAGTGAGCTACACTAGCTGGTCAATGAGCTCTCATTAATGTGCCTGTCCCTGCTTCCTCATCTCTGAACTGGTGGCTAGGCTTTACCATGTCAGCCTTTAACATTGTTTTCTGGCTGCAGAGCTCAGGTGTTCACATTTGTAAGACAAATGTTTTCCCAGCTGAACACTGTCCCCTGCTCTTTATGTAGTCAGTAATCTGAATGCTGCCCCCCAAGGCACAGATTTATGGAGGTGCAATAATTTGATCACACATTGGCACCGTGGAAGCAAGGGATAATGTGACAGATATCAAGCCCTTCAACAAGAACCAACACACTTTGCTACTGATCACTTTCTTGGCTAAAGCAAGACACAGGAGCCAATCCCATTTCATGTTGGCAATGAAATGCCTAGAATGGGAGAACTACTCAGTGTGTGTAGAATTGCTTCCCTCCTCAGTGGAGTCTTTTCATTGACACACTGGTGTTATCATGTTCATAACAATTGTGAGTCTAGACAGGGAAGTGAGCAGTGTGTTCATAGATGCTCTCTCTTAGTACAGACTAAAATCTAATTCTACTTTTGTTGGAACATCTTCTAAAGATCTAGTCATGGGCTGCCTTGCCAGCCCCTCAGCACTTTGCACAATGCTCTGCACATCTACTTTCTCAATAAATATTTGTTGAATTGAATTGAATAGCATTGCAGCAGCATGGCTAGGACCACCCACCAGCTGGCATACCAAGCTCAAGTAATATTATCGGTTCCATTTCTCCTGCCAAACACCAATGCGCTCCACTAAGCATCATTCGGCTGTGAGTCTCTATTTTGGCAAACTAATTGACCTTAATGTAAGTGTTCCCAGCCCCATGAAATGCGTTGTTGAAAGCGCACCAACAGTCACAGCTGACTGCCAGTTGCCATCACAGGATAGCATGCAATTTATCCCTCCACAAACCCTCCTGAACACAACAAATAACAATGCTTTTCTTAGAAACCTTCTGTCAGTATGCAGGGCTTCCCATTTTAATAACTGATACAAAATTAAAAAAAAAGAAGGATATAACAAATACTTAGACAAGGAAGTACATGAATCTAAGAAGGAACTCACCTGAGCTTTTTGGATATCACACTTGATTTTACTTACTCCTTCAAAGCACAAGACCACCTGGTGGGGACCTTATAAGGTAAAAGGCATTGATTGGGTTGGGGTCTGTTTTCCTCTCTGCTCTTATTACACTTAGAGAACTTCAACACCTCACCTACTTTCCTGAGCATTAGTTTTTGCATCAACAGAGAGAATAATGCCCATAAACTGTCTTTCCAGAAGCTGATGAGGGGGTCCAACTGTGTAAAAACACAAAATTTCTATGAAATGGATTGTTCTACAAATGTCAGGAAACCCAAGTAAATACATTTTATTTTCACCGTCTACATAGTCTTTCCTTGTTTTTCAATGTTAACTCTGAGCCATAGTTCTGTCATGAGTTTGTCCATTTAAAACAACTAAAGGTCATGTTCAAGGAATGGTAAGGAAAGACAGGAAAGATATTGACTATCTGCAGTCAGGTTCTGGTTAACATTTATGCTAGGTTTAACCAGATGGATCTCAAAGACTTACATAGGATCTTCTCATTCCACATAAATAACTCTACCCTACAATGTATAAAGATGAAATGCTATTAATGAAAAGCCATTGTATCCAGAATTTGAGATGTAAATTAAGCCATAGAGCATGAGTTTGTATTCCAAGTTCCAGAGAACTAGATCTGCAGAAAAGTGTTTTAAAAAAATGTTGTAAGTGTTTCTCTGGAGCTCTTGGAGATCTGCAGGATGTGAAAAAGGCCATTTCTTGTGTTTCAGCCCAGCCCACTCCGTCACTGAGCCTCTGATGCTCATCTGTGTTGTAACTTGCTTTCATTTCATGCCATTCTACACAGAGAAACCATTCTTCTGTCAATTTCATTACAAATGTCAATGTGAACACTTAGTTTTTCAATAGAAACCCAGTTTTTCAACGGCCTCATATTCCTCTGTAAATGTTATCAACTCACTCATTGTGGATCTTTGCTTTATTTCTTGTGCTAGCATTCCTTTCTACTCTCTGTACTTGGACAAGCTAGTTCAAATCAACTAAATTATTTCAGGGCTCAAAATTAGCAATAACACTATTTTGTTGAATCATTTGCAATGACATAGATCAAAGTTTTTACAGTGGATATAATAATAATAATAATAATTATTATTATTATTATTATTATTATTATCATTATTCTTTTCAGGCAGGGTCTCTTTATTACACAGCTCTGAGTAACTCACTATGCAACCCAAACTAGCCTCATAGTGCTGTAAGTAAAGATGTGTGACTCCATGCTTGGCCCTCTAGTGGCTTTTACTTACTTGGCTATTTTCTATGATAACTTCCTCTGCATTCATATTGCAAGTGTCACCTTCAAATACAAACCAAATGCTCATAGTTCTCTGAACACAGGTCAATAACTGAAGAGGAGCTAAATTATGTTGATTAAACCCAGTGAGAATGCAGGAGAAAACAAAGCCATCAAAAATGAAATCAACAAAGAAACGTGATATTGAAAGGTGATTTTAGACAGAGACCAAGACAACATAAAAAGGAAGTTGGCAGGGCAGAGGTGACTACAAAAAAAAAATCTGGAAATGTAAAGAATCTTCTTGCATTATACAATTAATATTTATGATTGGCTTGTTATAAGGAACATTTCATAAGACCATACCATAAGTATCTCCTGTACCAACCAATAAACAGGTTCTTTTCTTACTTATTCTTCTTATATATAGTTTATAACAATCTCAAATATCTCAAAATGACCTCAAATTCAATATGTGGCCAGGACACCTTGAACTTCTAATCCTCCTCCCTGTATCTTCTGAGAGTTGTGATTACATGCATGGGCTAAATCATCTGGTTTATTTTATGCTTGGAATGAAATTCAGGGTCCTATGCATTGTAGGCAAGTACTCTACCAGTTAAGGTATATCCATACCTATTTTTAATATTTTTTAATCACAGATTAATAAATAGTACATTTCTTATATTTGAAATGCTAAATTCTTAAACATTGACTACTAAAATTTTCTGATGTTAACGACAATAAAACTGAACATCCAAAATACACAACACAATTTTCCAATTTTACCCCTTCTTCATCATGTATTTCTTTTCCATTCCACTCTCTTTCCTCCTCCATTGACCCTCCTCTCCTTTTCTCTCCCCTTTTCTTCTTACCCCTCTTTGTCTCTGTCTGCTTTTTGCTCTATTTATAGACCTTTCCACCTCTCTGTGTTCTTCTTTAATCCTGCTATCTCATTATTGTCTATGTTTCCAGTCTCAGTAACAACAATTTTTTTCTCTCAAAAATATTTCTAATGTTTATCTTTATCATACTTTAAAAAATATAATTAAAACAAAGTAAATGCTTTGAGTTCCATAGGCTGTCCTGGCATTACTTACTATCTGTTGCCTGTATGCTAAACTCTATTTTGACAACATTTTAACTTAGAATACCGAAAGTGTTGAAGAGACAAGTATAGCAATATCCTGCAGAGAATGCATTGCTAATTTCCTAATTCTTTTTTTATTCCTTAAGGATATGAATTGCTTTAGAGAAGAAGGTTCGATAATGTAAATACAGGGCACATTTCACCATTCAACAATACCTAAAATCACTCACATTTGTAAATCAAAGCTGTGGACTGAAAAAGTGGACATAGGTAAAGATGCATGGTTGGCAAGAAGCCCTGAGACGGTCATTGCTGACTTATTACAGGGCCATGGTGACCTATTGTGCTACCCAAAATGGTCATCGGAGCTCATTAAGTTGAAACTAGAGAAATGTAAATGAATGAAGGATATGGTGCCTTACTTACAGTTCCCATGCTTTAAATGTTTTATTCACCAAAGGGAAGAGATAGCATAGAGCACCACCCTGATAGATGCCCCACTAGGTAGGGCCATTGTAGTGCACAGGAGTTTCAGGGTCACAGTTCACATTTCTTCTGAGTTTTCTGGACGCCACCACTGTATGTTTCCTACGATTTTCTGTCCTTTCTTGATGAAAACAATTTCCTAGACAAAATATGCCAATTAATCTTTGACTGTTTTAACTGTGAGTATAATGAATTTCACAATATCCAGGTCCAAGTCTTGGTAGACCTCTGAAGTAATTGGTGAAATTTATGGACACAGCTGGTTTGCAGCTGTAAAGTCCAGTATTTTTTAATGCAAAATGGCATCTGTGCCCACTAATGGATACTTAGGCATACAAACATAAATTTCCAGGGAATTAGGGAGGTGTACTTCTTGGAGTCTGCCCATATCCTGCCATTTTGAGAATAATGGCTCAGATTCACTTTTCCTTCTTGCTATTCTCATGGAGAGGGTGGAGAGGTGAACCTTCTCCTTGGAATCAATATTGCCTGTTGGGGAACATATTTCTTCCTGTTTTGATCCTTTCAAGCTCTGTGCTAAAAAAAAACTTGTATATGTTGTGGGAGTTGATCGCCTAAGTAAGTGTGGGATCTGTGAGCACTCTACATGGCTTGTAAGAAGAATGAGGCTGGAAAAGGCAGCCCTGCCTCAGAAGTCGGATTCAAACTTAGCTCTGAGGCCACAAAGAAGCAGTCAGGAATAGGCCTGGTCCAGCCAGCATCTCTGTACTGTTGGTGCTGTCTAGCTTTCAAAGCTATTTGTACAATAGGATGGAGGTTTATTCTGCCTCAAGTATATGCAAACTTTATTAAATTTCTTCTCAGAATTATTGAGAGCCCTAGACAAAGTGACTTGGGCCCCAGTACTTAACCTGTTCTCCCTGGAGCAGATTGTTTTCTGATTCAACCATACACTAGTAATTTCCATCAGAAAGTCTGCTAAGGTCAAGTTGATGATTACAAGCCACAGTCACAAGTTCAAAAGGGCCCAACCACTCTGAACTGCCCCAAACCTAATACCAGCTATTTTGGAAGAAAAGAAATAAAAGAAATTAAGCACCTATCTCTATGTGTGTCTGCTTTTCGCATGATCACTACAAAGAGTGAACCGTGAATGCAAAGAGAGAAGAAACTGGTTTAGTAGATTTAATACATTCGGAATGGGAAGCTCTGGCTGAAAATGAAGGGAACTTTTCACCTCAAGGTCGACTTAACCCCCATCTGGACTTATGTTCAGTGCTCACATTCAGGTATTTATGAGTTTTGTTTTGTTTTTCGCAATACTGTCTCCCAGGTGGCAGACATTGTTTATACCTATCCAGTCTGTTGCTTGTTTGTGCTGCTCCTCCCTTCTGCAGCTCATATGTTCTGACTATTTAACTTGGCTGATGAGGTTACAATGAATAGGATTATTCATGATCCTTTCTACTCGTTCTCCCTTTAAAACAAGTCAAGTTGTATTCAAATTCCCTGGCTTTTGATATTCAACATAGAAAAGAAGAAAAGGATCATGTACAGTAAGTTTTGGTTTGCATAGGCTTAAGAAAAGTTTTCCAGAGATTTATATTTTACATATTTAATCTTAGGTAGCAATGTCAGTTGATCTATGCTGACACTTCTAGGCTAGGTCAAAGATGGAGCTAGTGTTTCCAAGGACTACCAAGCTTAATACTTACTGTAAGGATAAAAACAATTGTTATTAATAAATATTAATTATGCACAAAACATTTAAAAAACCTATAGGTGATAAATTCTTTTCTTAACCTTAATTAGCACATGCAGTAAAAAATTATAATTTATTTGTACAAAACAAAATTAAACTTCAGAGTAACATATCAGGGTAGCAATATGTAATAAATACTATGGAAACTCGGTAGCTCATTTGGGTCCCTTAGGGAAGGACTTATACAGGAGTCAAGACCCAAAAACAGAACAAGAATGAGATTGGGAAACACATCAAATTGAAGAACATTCCAGAAAACCAGAAGTTGAACATAACTACAGGGCAGGCTGTGGAAATGAAGTGACTGACAAGAAGTCTCCTGTTTAGATGATGCAGTGGACACTTGAGAGCTTACAGGGAAGCATCATTCCTGTTTTTGTTTGTTTGTTTTTCATAAGTCAATTCTTCAGCTTTGGTACCCACCCACTTTCCCATGGTGCTCAAAAATACAAGCAATGGGCATTGACATCTGTTACAACCATGGACTGCAGAATCCAAAATCCCTTGTCCCTTAATGCTGAGATGGTCTTTGAAAGGTAAGAGGTGAAAAATCCAGCTGTGGATTGCAGTGAGGGAGAAGAATTCTGTCTGGTAGAGCTCAGGCTGTAGCTTGGGGCTTTAACATTTTTCTTTCATCCTCCTTTAGAGCCATCAATTGCCTTACACAGACATTGAATTCACTTACAAAGTTAAAACAGAAAAATAAAATGGAATGCAATGATCAGGAAATTCCATTTTTTTTCTATCCCTTTCATTATTTTGTTGAATGTGTGCAGAACTCTATGAGGTTATTCATTTGTACCCAAACAGGAATATAAGATTTGCCATATTGGATCAGTCCATTGGTCCATCAATGTTGTATTTTTACTGCCTCTGGCACCAGATGATACATGAAGCACCAAAGGAAAATGAGCTCCTCGCATACCCATAAGGCAGTGAGTCAATTGTGCAATGCAATATATGGGGTGAAAGTCTTCACTGCTCAGGATAGGGCTACAGGAATGAGATGAGATTTGAAGATGTCAGAATAAGACAGGGACTGCACCACTTGAAGACAGATGTTCTTCAGGCTGTTCTTACCTTTAGAAATTTTGTCCAGTGTCTTCTTGCTCACTCTCAATTATAAGAGCTATCATTTTTCTCACACTAATGAATTTCAGTAGTAGCGTATGGCAAGATAAAGAGAGGGCTACATGATAATAGACAAATAGCTGTTTGTCTCTGGTAAAGGCAAACCAGTAGCCAGAGATAGAATTTAAGGTAATACTTCTGAATTTGATCCCTTTACCATGCTAGACAATACATAAGGCCCAGGGTGCTAAGTTCTTAGGTTATTTGTTCCTTCTAAATTATTTGAGGCATGATGTTCTCAATGGATGTCCAATTAGTCTAAACATGACTAGGGAATTGTGGCACTGACTGGGCATAATTGCTGTGCAATGACAGAATTGTGTCACAACTGACACTGAGGTGGTAGGTATAATCAGTTAAAGAAAGATCAACTCTAACAGACAGGACATGGAACAAACATTGTGCTGTTATTTTCTTCCTAGAGGATAACTGAACAAAATACAAAATAAGTAATATTTGATCCTCAAAATCCAATTATTGTGCTATATAAAATGCATTTTGGGGCTAGACAGCTCAGTGGTCAAGCTTGCTGTATAAATATGGGGATTGGAGTTTGAATTCTAGTGTCATTGTAAAGGCTCAATGTTGTCCTGAGTATTACTATGAGCCAAGCACAGGGGGTGGTAAAGGTTGAATGATTGCGGGGATATGTTGGCTTCTAGTCTAACTGTAAAGAATGTGAGCTCTGGATTCAGTGACTCTGCCTAAAAGAAGCAAGGCAAAGAGTGATAGAGGAGGACACTAAACATCCTCATCTGGCCTTAACAAATGTGTGGTGTGCACTTGTGCTTATATATCACACACACACACATATACACAATAAATAAAGTTAAACATATTCTTAATGTTAGCAATCAACTTACAGGATGGGAATAGTGTTCAATGCAAATGGTAGTGTTCAGATCCAAATTGTTATTTTGCCTGTTTAATTTTGATTTCATTAGTGATTCTTAAGTATAATGCTCCTGCTAAAAACTGCTAAATAATACTATAGTACTGATGGTTGGACCAGTCTACAGGCAGGACAATGAAAAATGAAACTGTAGGGTCTTAGTTTGAATACCAATAAAAGGTTACTGCTAAAGACATTAAAATATAGAGGTTTAAAAGTTTTATTTTGGGATCTATTGATTGATTGATCAGTTGATTTTTAAATAACACTCTTGAAAAATAATTTTAAATGTAATATGTTTTTTGTTCATCTTTATATGCTTCAAATCCAGTTTTCAGCACTAGTATAAAAATACTTATGTTGCATCTGGAATTAACAATACTAGTCATCTATACACCAAGCTCATTTATTCATACAAATATGGTTCTCAGCAATGGTGGAGATATTACATGAAACTGACTCAAACTATTTGTAGTTCAGTCAGTGAGAAAATTTCATATCTTGTCAATGCATTCTACCTCTGATGATAATGAAGAGTCAAAGTTATAGCATTAAAAAAAACCCTGGATTTTCAAAATTCTTATTGAACACCATGTTACTTTGCATCTTTTTAAGTAATATGCTCTTGGTACATTGTAGAGCTTTATTTTATTTTACTTTTGGGGAGATATTTCATACATGAGTACTGTATTTATATGATTTCCATTCCAACTCTGCTCCTCTAACTGCTATCATGTCCCACCCACTGCCTATCAAATTGATGGTGTCATATATATTGCATATATATATAAAGGCATGCCACTTGCTTAGTTCATTTAGTGTTGTTCCTATGGACATGTATTGAGGAATGACCATTTGTGACTGGATAACCTATGAGGGCATTTGTTCCTGGGGAAGATAGGTTCTCCTTTTTTTGGCAGATAATTTCCTGTCAGTCTTCATCTAGTGATGGGACCTATTGAGATTCCCCACATCCACTCTGGGTTTGCATGATCATTGCTTAGGCAATCATATTGTTAAAAGTTCATGGGTACAGCTTCTCTTTCATTTCTGAAACGTATGTCAAATCGTATTTCTTGGTCCTCTGGGTCACACAATTGTTCTGTCCCATCTTCTTTGATGTTCCCTGAGCTTTATATGTAGGGGCTATGTTGGTGATGTACCAGTTAGGAATGGGCATTTTGTTTGGTGTTCTAAAAGTAAACATTTGTCAGCATCTTTTGAAATAATGCATGTTGGGTGGGAAAGCATCACTTGTATGGTTCATTTGTCATTCATTTGAATTGCAGTTATCAAACTCAAATTCAAAGGTCCATGTTTAAGAATTCAGGATCAGACAACAGAACATTAATTCAAATATTTGGTAATCACATGACCCTAGTGTTCCTGATAAATATTAGATTGTCAGTTTGTATATGGCTATGTGATATAAGGTACCTTTTGGGTACATTGTTTATTTAAATTCCATAATATCTTAGATTTGTATTCCATTTGGTTCCAGAATCAATGTCCTTTCTTGTGAGTCTAAACTCTATCTTCCAGTTAATTTTCTTATTACAAAGTAAAATTAAGTTAACAGTAAATAGTAAAGGGGAAAGTTTGATCAAATGTAACTAGCTTGGTGGGGTACCTTCCTATAACAGTACTCTAGATGTGAAAGCCTAAAGAGAAAGACATCCTTCTATTTGTGCAGGTAAGTATATCTCTGTGAAACATTAAACATTTTCTAATGACCAGTTACAAAGATGCAAACATTGGGATACATCCACATTTTTCTCTTCTTTATTTGTGGTTTAATATCTATGCCTTTGTGTTTTACAACCAAGTATAAAAGTTTGATCTACAATTTTCAGCTAATGAGCCTTATTAATCCTTAATTCTTTTAGTAGAAACTTTACAAGTCAACTTAGGCAAGAGGTATTTACTTTTTTACTATGTTACTTTTTTACTTTTTGTTTTTTTAGCAGAAGTGTTCTTTCCAGTTATGTGAGTCAAGAGCATTGAATCAAAGTCAAGAGTATTTAATTTGTAGAAACTCTGGTTGCAGTAGTGCATCCCTGCACACTGACTTGAAGTGATCAGCAGTGTGGCCTGACACATCTTGCTAGTGCAAATAAAATGACTTTGTTTTACAGAAAATCAAAATAACCACTAAATAGACAAGGGGTAGAGTATTTAAGCATGTCATTTGGTTTTGGCTCACTATTGAAGTAAAAGGATGTACTTTATTATCTGAGGTTGGAAGAATAATGAGCAGGAATGGTCAAGTTCATTTCAAAACTCAGAATAATGCATTATTGGAAGGTGGTCCATACATACATAAACATTTAGATGAGATTATACTGGCTAGTCTGAACTTAAATCTAAAATTAATAGGCAGGCAACTTGAACACATATACACAGAAAAGAAAAAAATGTACAAGCAGATAGAATTTGGATTACCACATCTATAAGCCAAGGCATCCAAGAATTGTCTGTGGCTAGCAAGAGGAGAGAGATCAATGGGATATATGGTTATCTTAGCCACCAAAAAGAAATGATGCTTGATGACACTTTTAGTTTAACATTCCAACACATAAAGAGAACATTTCTCCCATTTTAATTCAGTGACTCAATTTGTTCTGATTTCTTTTTTTATTCTGGAAATGAATATAACATCTCTTTGTTGGTCACCACTGAGTACTGGCGATGACAGACTAAAATTTAATGAATGTTTTTATTGCATAAACTATGTTTCACAAAGTTAGTCAATATGTTTTTAGACTTTGATCTATTTAGATTAGAAAACATAGTGTTCCTAGTTAGAATTTTAAAGATAAGAGAACAAAATGGAACAATATTCTAAGAAGTGGGATGATTGATTCATCCATTGATCTGGGGAATCAATAATAAGGAAATGTCTAGGAGAAGATCCAGTTATTCAATAAGGACCTAATATAAAAAATATTCAGGAACATAAGCTTCCTACATGGATGGGTGGACTTCAGAGTTTATAAAATGCATACTAGAGGACTTGACCATATATAAAATTCAAAAGTGCCTATAAAACTTCCCAGATTATTATTTCTAATATATGCCTATGTCCTATGAAATTCACACAATATGATCAACTGTACATTTGTCCCCAAAAAGAATAAAGCACAGGTTAGGGTTGGGAAAGTAGGTTTAGGAGGTACTTTCCACTCCTTTGTTTTCCCATTGAGAGTCTTAAGACTTTTTTTCTGACATATCATGCTCATGCATGTAATAAGATGACATTATTTGCAGAAAATAAAATAAACAGCAAGTGGACAAGAAGGGGGTTATTTATGGATACCATTTACTTCCTCTTGCCTTTCTGGTAAGCAGACGATGATACATTTTACCATCTGTGTTATGATTAATAGTGCAAGAGGTCTAATGAGAGTAAGTAATGATGAGGAAGTGATAAAGTCTGCATTTGTGTGCATGTGCATGTGTGCCTGTGGATGTGTACACATGCATACTGGTTCCATGGTTAGGTTTTTTGTTTTGTTTTGTTTTGTCAACTTGACACAAGCTAGAGTCATCTGAGAAAAGGGAGGATAAGTTGAGATGATGATTTAATCAGATTGGTCTGTAGGCAAGACTATGGTATTGAGACACTTTCTTCATTAATAATTGCTGCCTGTGGTACAGGAGTGCAGCATATCCTGGGATGTATAATAAAGAACTCTGAACAAGTCATCTGAAAAAACTGTAAGCCCCACACCTCCATGGCACCTACTTAAGTTCCTGACTCTAGGGTCCTTCTCTGAGTTGCTGAACTAACTCCTCTCAGTGATGGACTGGAAGAACAAGTATGACACAAGTAGATTAGTTTCTCTTCAGGCTGTTTTTGGTCTTGGGATTTATCATAGCAACAGAAATCATAACAGCACAACACAGGTGTTTGTCCCTGTGCAAATGTGTGTATATGTGCATACATGTGTTTGTAAGGGCATGTGTGGACGAATGTGTGTTTAATGTGATAATAGACACAATCTTGATGTTATCATTTTACAATGTCATCTCTAAAATTCAAGGAACATGACGGCATATTGCACCAGGGAGAATTATTCTTTTCTTTCAAGCTTCTATCTGTCATTTGTGCTCTTTTTACTAGGTCTGTCTTAACTCCAGGTGAACTTCATAAATCTTTTCCTTGGGAGGAAATAATGGGCAGAGGAAAAGAGAAAAGGGGGAAAGGAAAACATAACAGAAAAATTCTGCATCCAAAGCTTCAGAGCAGAGATCAAGCCAATCGGAAAACTAATATTTTTTAATGTGTAATTATTAATTCAAGTTACATCTCCATCGCAGCTCCCTCTGTCCACCCATCATCGTCCCACCCTTCCACATTCTACCCCTCTCCAACCTATCCTACTCTTCTGGTGTGGGGTGCCATGTCATATCAGCCCCCCCTCAGTTCATCAGTCACATGAGGAGTAAGAGCTTCCTCTTGCACTGGGGATCTATATGGCAGTTGCACTAGTATGAAGTGTCCCACTAACAGGTAACAAAGTCCATGTTCCTGTTACTTTGGGTCTGTTGATTGTAAGATAGTTATCCTATACTACATGGCTAAAATCCAGTTATAAGTAAATACATGCCCTGTGTATCTTTCTGGGTCTGGGTTAGCTCACTCAGGATGAACTTTTCTAGTTTGATCCATTTGGTTACAAATTTCAGGATTTCCTTGTTTCTGATATCTGAGGAGTATTCCATTGTGTAAATGTATCAAAGTTTTTTTTTATATACATTCTTCAGTTGAAGGACATCTGACTTGTTTCCAGTTCCTAGCAATTACAAATAAAGCTGCTATGAACATAGTTGAAGAAATGTCTTTTTGGTTTGGTGAGGAATCTTTTGGATATATGCCCAGGAGTGGTATGGCTGGGTATTGAGATAGAGCTATTCTAAGTTTCCTAAGATATGGTCAGACTGATTTCCATAGTGGTTGTACAAGTTTGCACTCCCACCAGCAATGGAAGGGTGTTCCCTTTTCCCACCACATTGCCAACATGTGCTGGCATTTGAGTTTTTGATCTTACCCATTCTGACAGGTGTGAGATGGAATCTCAGAGTCATCTTCAGTTGCATTTCTCTGATGATTAAGGATGTTGAACATTTCTTCAAGTGTCTCTTGGCCATTAGATATTCCTCTTTTGCGAATTCTCAGTTTAGTTCTGCACCCCATTTAAGGGAAGTTTAGGTTTCTTTTGTTTATCTGACAAAGTTCCCCTGAATTGTGCATTGTGTGTGTGTGTGTGTGTGTGTGTGTGTGTGTGTGTATGTGTAAGAGAGAGAGAGAGATGTAAAGAGAAATACATAGAGAGAGAAAAACATAGAGAAAGACAAGGAAAGAGGAGAGGAAGGGAGTAGTTGAAGGAAACAGAAAGGTTGAGTGTATGTCTCCTTCTAGGAGTAGAAGATAGGATGAAAAGAGTCCAGTCTCCTCCTTTATATCAGTCAACTGAAATAATTATATCTCCTTACTCCTATGAAGTAAGGAAAATAAACTTAATCATTAAAAGTGTGTTGTGTTTCTTTTAAAAATGTCTTAAGTTACATAATAACATATCAAATCATCCTGGAAAATCATGAAACCTCACAATGAAAAAGAAAATCTCTCTTGTTCCAGAGGCCTGCTGTCAGCCTCCCTGTTGTAATTCTCTCCGACACCTGGATATTAAGAATGTGAAGAATATTCTCGAGTAGATTATAAATAATAGTGTGAGACAGAGTGAATTATATTTTCCAATAATTGTCATTACATTACAGGACTGAGGGGACAGGATGAAAACAAAGAGAATATGAATGCACAGAATTAAGTCCTTCTCATCTGCAGAGAAAATGAAGAAATAAAGCAGTTAAGAAGACAGAAGAGGGAGGATACAGATATTGGGAGAAGAATGAATAAGAGAGTGGACAGACTGAAAGACAAAAGAGGAAATAAGGAAGGACATTAGAAAGAAAGTTAGAGAGACCAATATTTGTTTGCAGATGAGTGATAATGAAGTTTGACAAATCTGAGTAAAATGGAGTAAGAAAAGAAGCTAACCTGACCTGCGGAGAGAGGAGTGTGTCTGTCAGCAGGGTCTATAAACCCAATTTTCACTGAATGAGTTACTTATGGGATTTTCTCCTTTAAAAGAAGCAAGAGAAGCATATATGCTTATTTATTACATTTTTACCATCTTTGTATCTATGTACTTTATATAAAATTAGTCTAATGTAATTTTACCAGTAATGACATCACAAAGACTAAGAGATTAACATCTTCCATAATTAGTTTCTAATATTATTGCAAAGCACTCTTCAGCAGTTTTTTCCTCCCTACCCATTTCACAGGATCTGTGAGTTATCTATCAAGGTCAGGTCTAAGATATAGTCAAAATTTTTAATGTAAATAATCATCCTCTCTCTGTGTGTCTCTCTCTGTCTCTCTCTCTCTCTCTCTCTCTCCACATTTTGAGTCAGCTTCATGGGACACACTCGTTCTATAACCACAAAGAAAAGACATTACTCTTTAATGATGATATTGGGAAGTGTCAAAGGAGGAGCATAAAAAATTTAAAGCCTTACAACACGTTACAAAAGAGAAAAAAAGTTTTGTCAGTGGAGACTAGGAATTATTTAGACAGTTTGTTTACATGTCAAACCTGTCCAAACAAGGACCCTGATTATTGCAGAAGATCCTGATGTCTTCAGGACCTGAGATGGGAAGAAAGCTGGTGCCATCCCAAATCCTGTTCAGTCTGAACAAACTCAGGCCAATGGACTCAGGGGTAATGGATGATAAAAGAATGGAGTTCAGAACAAGGGGTGACAGATAAAATATATTCACAGGTATGAAGATGAAGGGGAAAGATGATGAAGAGAGAAAATTCACTTTAATAAGGAAAGGAACATGCCATCATTCTGGAATAAAAATAGAGATTAAAGAAAGACAGAGAAAAATTATTCACTCTGTTGGCCCACAGAATGTGTTCAATACAAGGTTCCTCTTAATTTTTCCATCAGATCAGATTACCATGGAAACACCACTGAGTTCTTACCCACTGCAAAAGTGTGAGTGTGGAGATCTGTAGCAGTGCCTTGTGGAAATACTTCTTTACCAGTTACCAAGTGTGTGGCATTGTGGACTACAATTTAAAGAGTGCAGAGTGTTTATTCTACACGGAATTCTAGTCCACCTAATTCCATTTGTTTTTTTCCTCTCCTCTAGACCAAAAGACCTATCGCTATTTTTTAAAATTTTTTTCCTTTATTTTTTATTTCTTCAATTACATCTCAATCGCAGTCCCCTCCCTATTCCCCCTCCAGTCCCACCCTCCCACCTTCAACCCCCCCATCCTCTTCCCTTTTTTTTTTCTTTTAAGTTTAAGGTATATCTTATTTCCCCCTACAGTTTCCCCTTTCAGTTCAACAGCTCTTTCTCTTATAATAACAAATACAATACAGTACAACAGAGGTAATTAGGCCACAGTTATGAGGGTTATATGGCTTAACGTACATTCCCAATGACCAGTCCATATGTATTTGGGACCTGACTTTAACATTCTACTATCTAAACATCTCCATGACTTCAAAGGTCTATATCTGACTCAACATTCATACTAACTTGCAACACAATTTTAAAACTATCTTCTTAGATCTATAACACTCTCTTGACTCCTAAACAACTCAAAATTAAATTATGAGACTCTAGTTATCTGTTCTTCAACCACCTCAGAGACCTGAGAGCGATAAATATATCTGATTTTATAGGAAGTACAGGGCCTGCAGCTTCCCAAACTAAGAAATGACATACCTGTGGCTGCCTGGACAGTTCCCATTTTCTCTCCATATATTACGGCATCGATCTTCAGTCATTTGGCCCCGTTTCTCTGACAGACATTGATTGTAGAGCAGGGGTTATGAAGGACATACCTACCCTGTCTTGGCAGAGCTAGGCTGTCGACTTACCTGCTTCCAGGTTTTGTCCTTTTTGGACAGCATTCTGTCTACAGTTGGGGCAAGGGGCTTTTCCTACCAAGAGATAGGCTTGCGACTAATTCAATCATCTCCCACTGGAGATTCTTCAATGCTCATCTTTTACTTGGAGGAGAATAGGGCGTGCTGTCAGGAGTTGATATGTATTGATATAAAAAAAATCTAAAGTTACAAAACATCTTTGAATGCCATATTCTGCAGATCTCTTGAAGTTTTTGAAGAGGCCCTATCTATCTCTTATATTATGGTAAGCAGATGTTGCTTGTCTCTTGCCGGTTTATTTCTGATTAGCTTAGAAAGTAACTATAATAGGCTGTCATAGTACCTAACTGAATGACTGGCTGGAATAACCATTAGTTTGCATTTCTTAATTATCCTAAACAGTTTATGACAATTAGTAGTAAAAGGCTGAAACATCACATTTCATTTTTTTTCTTTACATCCTAACCCTTCCATCCCATTTCTTTGGGGTGGGGTGTCCTTATATAACAGTCTCTCATCTTAATTGAGAGGTCGTATGAGGGCCAAGAGCCTCTTCATTCACTGGGGATCTATGAAGCAGTACCATCAGTGAAAAGTGTCTCGTTGCCCGGGAGAGAGAACTACTAAACAAACAAACCAATAAGCATACAATAGATAAAAAAGACTAAAATATAGAAAAAATATAACTAATATATAAAAAATAAATAAAAAATAAAAATTAAAAATAAGAAGTCTATGTCCAAGTTCCCTTTGGGGTGTTGTAGTATCGATACCTTCTACTATATAGCTAAAATCCTACTATAAGTGAATAGATGCCATATGTGTCCTTCTGAGTCTGGGTTAGTTCACTCAGGATGAGCTTTTCTAGTTCCATCCATTTGGCTGCAAATTGAATAATTTCATTGTTCCTGATAGCTGAATAATATTCCATTGTATAGATGTACCACAGTTTTTTCTTTTTGTTCTAGCTCTTTCAGGTGTTCTTTTAGGTGGCTAGTATAGGAATTCTCCAGTTTCTTTTTGAAGGCACTTAGAGCTATAAACTTTCCTCTTAGCACTGCTTTCAATGTGTCCCATAAGTTTGGGTATGTTGTGCCTTCATTTTCATTGAGTTCTAAGAAGACTTTAATTTCTTTTTTTATTTCTTCTCTGACCCAGAGGTCATTGAGGAGAGAGTTGTTCAGTTTCCATGTTTTTGCAAGCACTCTGTTGTTTTGGTTATTGTTGAAGCCTAGCTTTATTCCATGATGGTCTGATAGGTTACAAGGAGTGATTTCAATTTTCCTGTATCTGTTGAGGCTTGCTTTGTGACCGACTATATGGTCGATTCTGGAGAAGGTTCCATGAGGTGCCGAGAAGAAAGTGTATTCTTTTGTTTTGGGGTGAAATGTTCTGTAGATATCAATTAGGTCCATTTGATTCATGACATCTGTGAGGTTCATTATTTCTCTGTTTGGTTTCTGCATTGTTGATCTGTCCAGTGGTGAGAGTGGTGTGTTGAAGTCTCCCACTATTAATGTGTGAGGTTCAATGTGGGATTTGAGCTTCAGTAGTGTTTCTTTAATGAATGTGGGTGGTCTTACATTTGGGGCATAGATGTTTAGTATTGAAATTTCATCTTGGTGGATTTTTCCTTTGATGAGTATATAGTGTCCTTCCCCATCTCTTTTGATTAATGTTGGTTGAAAATCCAATTTGTTGCATACTAGAATTGCTACTCCAGCTTTTTTCTTGGGTTCATTTGCTTGGTATATCTTTTTCGAGCCCTTTGCTTGGAGATAATGTCTATCTTTTTTGCTGAGGTGTGTTTCTTGTAAGCAGCAGAGTGTGGGATTCTGTTTTCGCATCCATTTTGCTAGCCTGTGCCTTTTTATTGGGGAATTGAGTCCATTGATGTTGAGAGATATTAATGACCAGTGATTGTTACTTCCTGCCATCTTGATGTTGGTAGAAATAGTGTGTGAGTGAGCTTCTTTCCTTTTGTTTTTGGTGCAGGCATGCTATTTGCTTCCTGTGCTTTCTTGTGTGTAGTTAACCTCTTTGGGTTGAAGTTTTCCTTCTAACATCTTCTGTAGAGCTGGATTTGTGTATAGATATTGTTTGAATTTAGCTTTGTCATGGAATATCTTGTTTTCTCCATCTATGTTGATTGACAATTTTGCAGGGAATAGTAGTCTGGCCTGGCATTTGTGGTTTTTTAGGGTCTGCAAGACGTCTGTCCAGGCCCTTCTGGTTTTAGAGTCTCTGAAGAAAAGTCAGGTGTGATTCTGATATGTTTGCCATTATATGTTACTTGACCCTTTTCCCTAGCAGCTTTTAAAATTCTTTCTTTGTTCTGTACATTTAGTGTTTTGATTATTATGTGGTGGGAAGATTTTCTTTTCTGGTCTAATCTATTTGGGGTTCTGTAAGCTTCTTGTACAGTTATAGGCATCTCTTTTTTTAGATTTGGGAAATTCTCTTCAATGATTTTGTTGAAGATATTTTCTGGTCCATGGAGGTGGGACTCTTCTCTTTCTTCTATTCCTAATATTCTGAGATTCCATCTTTTCATTGTGTCCTTGATTTCCTGAAGGTTTTGTGTCAGGACTTTTTTAGATTTGACATTTTCTTTGACAGACGTATCCATTTCTTCAGTTTTATCCTCTGAGCCTGAAATTCTTTCTTCCATCTCTTGTATTCTGTTGGTGATGCTAGTGTCTGTAGTTCCGATTCTTTTCTTAAGGTTTTCCAGTTCTATGGATGTCTCAGATTGGATTTTCTTCATTGCTTCAACTTCCCTTTTCAGGTCTTCCATTCCTTTAAGCGCTTTATTCATTTCCATCACCTCCTTTGCAGTACTTTGTTGTTGCTCTCTGAGGTATTTGATTTCCTCCCTTAGGCCTTCTATTATTAATATAAGCGTAGGATTAAGGTCATTTTCCTTTGCTTCAATTGGGTTCAGCTGTCCAGAGTTGTCTGTAGCATTATTGCTAGGATCTGGAGACATCCTATTGTTTTGTTTTTTTTTTACCATGTTCTTGCGCTGACCTTTTGTCATCAGATGGACCCAGGTATTATCTGTTTGTTTCTTTTGTTACCTGACCTTGGTGCTCAGGAAAACTCCCTGCCCTGGGGGTTGGCTGATCCTGAGATCCTGGTGTTTACCTCCAGATGGTGGACAGGTTCCTGTAATAGACTGACTGGCTCTTGGAGAGGAGGGTGACTGCCGCTCTCCTTAACTGCTTGTGACCCAATTGGACCAATATAGAGGGGATTGGAGTGGGGAGAGGGCTAGCCTCTGAGGACCTGGGAGCTGACAGGTCTCCTCAGAAAGGCAGGTAGAGCTGTGGTTGGGTCTGTGTTCTCCTCTCACTGACCCAGTCGTTCTGGCTCCCCAGCTGGGCTGACTGTGCAGGCAGGGAGCTCCATCCACAACAGATGCTGGCCTCAGTGCGCCTTTTGCTGACTACCTCAGATGCTTGGGTGCTAGGGTGAGTGACCCACCCGCCCAAGTATTTGTGGAGAACACACTGTCGCAGGCTCTGTTTGCAGGCAGTCTTGGCTCCTAATTGCTTTGCTGTGACTGGGTTAGGTCTCTGCCTCTCCGCTACAGTGCACACTGTGCCACCATGTTGGAAACTCCGGAAAAAAAAATAATCTCACTTACCTTTGCTCTTGTGGTGTGGCTCGAGTGCAGGCTGGATATCAGGCAGACAGGCGGGGCCGCTGGTCTGTAGCTGGAGCCGTGGGCTGGATCTGCTCCTGGGCAAGATTTCTAGCCAGAGCTCCTCTCCAGACCCGTGACGGAGCTGGCTGATCTCAGGGTTGTGTTTCCGGGAACTGCGTGGGCTGTTTTACCTGGTGACTGGTCTCAATGTTCGCTGTGGGAATTCAGACACCGTCTGTGTTTCACTGTAGGCTAGGGGACCTCACATTCACTCCACAGTGACTAATCTCATTCACCTACTACTCAGATGCACTGCTCTATGGTCGGCGCCATCTTGGATCTCCTGTACCACAGTTTTTTGACCCATTCTTCAGTTGAGGGACATCTGGGTTGTTTCCAGTTTCTAGCTATTACAAATAAGGCTGCTATAAACATAGATGAGGAAACTTCCTTATGATTCCATGAAGAGGCATTTGGGTGTATACCCGGAAGTGGTATGGATGGGTCCTGGGGCAGAACTATTCCAAGTTTTTTAAGATATCGCCAGACTGACCTCCATAGTGGTTGCACAAGCCTGCATTCCCACCAGCAATGGAATAGGGTTCCCCTTTCTCCACACCCTCGCCAGCAAGTGCTGTCATTTGAGTTTATGATCTTAGCCATTCTGACAGGTGTGAGATGGAATCTCAAGTCATCTTGAGTTGCATTTCTCTGATGATTAAGGATGTTGAGCATTTCTTCAAGTGTCTGTCAGCCATTAGGGATTCCTCCTATGTGAATTCTCTATTTAGCTCTGTCCCCCATTTTTTGATTGGATTACTTGGTTTCTTGGCATTTAATTTCTTGCGTTCTTTGTAGATTTTGGATATTAGCCCTCTGTCAGATGTGGGGTTGGTGAAGATTCTCTCCCAGTCTGTAGACTACTGTTTTGTTCGAATGACAGTGTCCTTTGCCTTACAGAAGCTTTTCAGTTTCATGAGGTCCCATTTATTGATTGTTGATCTCAAGTCCTGAGCTGTTGGTGTTCTGTTCAGGAAGTTGTCGCCTGTGCCATTTAGTTCGAGGGTTTCTCCCACTTTTTCTTCTAGTAGATTTAGTGTGACCGGCCTTATGTTAAGGTGTTTGATCCACTTGGACTTAAGTTTTGTACAGGGTGATAAGTATGGGTCTAACTTCATTCTTTTACAAATGGACATCCAGTTGGACCAGCACCATTTGTTGAAGATGCCGTCCTTCTTCCATTGTGCCGTTTTGGCTTCTTTGTCAAAAATTAGGTGGCCTATTTCTGGATCTTCAATTCGATTCCATTGATCTACTGGTCTGTTTCTATACCAATACGATGCTGTTTTTACAACTATTGCTCTGTAGTACAGCTTGAAATCTAGGTTGGTAATACCTCCAGATGTTTTTTTTTTTTTTTTACAGGATTGATTTTGTTATTCTGGGCTTTTTGTTGTTCCATATGAAATTGAGACTAGCTCTTTCCAAGTCTATAAAAAATTGTGTTGGTATTTTGATAGGAATTGCATTGAATTTATATATTACTTTTGGTAGGATGGCCATTTTTACTATGTTGATCCTACCTATCCATGAGCATGGGAGATCTTTCCATCTTCTAAAGGCCTCTTCCATTTCTTTCTTCAAGGGCTTGAAGTTCTTGTTGTACAGGTCCTTTACTTGCTTGTTTAGAGTTACCCCCAGGTATTTTATGTTGTTTGTGGCTATTGTGAAGGGGGTTGTTTCCCTTATTTCTTTCTCAGCCCATTTGTTTGTTGTATAAAGAAGGGCTTCTGATTTTTTTGAATTAATTTTGTATCCAGCCACTTTGCTGAAGGTGTTTATCAGCTGTAAGAGTTCTCTGGTGGAATTTTTGGGGTCGCTTATGTATACTATCATATCATCTGCAAATAGGGATAATTTGACTTCTTTGTTTCCGATGTTTATCCCCTTGATGTCCTTTAGTTGTCTTATTGCTCTAGCAAGAACTTCAAGTACTATATTGAAGATATATGGTGAAAGTGGACATCCTTGTCTTGTCCCTGAGTTTAGAGGAAATGCTTCTATATTCTCTTCATTTATTTTGATATTGGCCACTGGCCTGCTGTATATTGCATTTATTATTTCTAGGTATGGCCCTTATATGCCCGTTCTCTCCAGAACTTTTAGCATGAAGGGGTGTTGGATTTTGTCAAATGTTTTTTCTGCATCTAGAGAGATTATCATGTGGTTTTTTTCATTCATCTTATTTATATGGTGAATGACATTGATAGATTTTCATATGTTGAACCATCCCTACATCCCTGGGATGAAGCCTACTTGATCATGGTGTATGATACTTTTGATGTGTTCTTGAATTCGGTTTGCTAGTACTTTATTAAGTATTTTGCATCTATGTTCATGAGGGAGATTGGTCTGAAGTTCTCTTTCTTTGTTGCATCTTTGTGTGGTTTAGGAATCAGGGTGATTGTGGCCGTGTAGAATGAGTTTGGCAATGTTCTTTCTGATTCTATTTGGTGAAAGAGTTTGAAAAGTATTTGTGTTAGCTCTTTGAAGGTCCGGTAGAATTCCATGCTAAAGCCATCTGGCCCTGTGCTTTTTTTGGTTGGGAGATTTTTAATGACTGTTTCTATTTCCTTAGGGGTTATAGGGCTGTTTAGTCTGTTTATCTGATCTTGATTTAGCTTCGGTGGGTGGAATCTATCAAGAAAATTGTCCATTTCACTTAAGTTTTCAAATTTGGTGGAGTATAGATTTTTAAAGTAGGATCCCAATATTCTCTGGATTTCCTCAATGTCTGTTGTTATTTCACCCTTTTCATTTCTGATTTTGTTGATTTGTGTTGTCTCCCTCTGTCTTTTAGTTAATTTGGCCAAGGGTCTGCCTATTTTGTTGATTTTCTCGAATAACCAACTCTTGGTTTCATTGATTCTTTGTATAGTTCTTTTTGTTTCTAAGTTGTTGATTTCAGCCCTAAGTTTGATGATCTCCTGCCTTCTGCTCCTCTTGGGAGTGTTTGCTCCTTTTTTTTTCCAGTTCACCCAGTTTATCTGTTAATTCGCTAATATGAGCTGTCACAATTTTCTTTTTAAAGGCACTTAGTGCTATGAAGTTTCCTCGTAGCACAGCTTTCATTGTGTCCCATAGGTTTGGGTATGTTGTGTCTTCATTTTCGTTGGATTTTAAGAAGTCTTTGATTTCCTTCTTTATTTCTTCCCTGACCCAGTGGTCCTCTAATAAAGAGTTGTTCAGTTTCCATTTGGGACTTTCTGTTGATTCTTTTGCTATTGAAGTCCCGCTTTATTCCATAGTGGTCTGATAAGATACAAGGGGTTATTTCAATTTTCTTGTAATTGTTGAGGCTATCTTTGTGTCCAACTGCATGGTCGATTTTGGAGAAGGTTCCATGAGGTGCTGAGAAGAAGGTGTATTCTTTTGTGTTTGTGTGAAACATTCTATAGATATCTGTTAGGTCCATTTGGTTCATGATCTCTGTTAGACTCATTATTTCTCTGTTTGGCTTCTGTCTTGATGATCTGTCCATAGTTGTTAGTGGGGTGTTGAAGTCTTCCACTATTAAAGTGTTTGGATCAATGTGCGATTTAAGTTTTAGAAGCGTTTCTTTTATAAATGTAGTTGCTTTTGTATTTGGGGCATAGATGTTTAATATTTAGATATACTTTGGTGTATATTTCCTTTAAGGAGTATGTAATGCCCTTCTCTGTCTTTTTTTTATTAACTTCAATTGGAAGTCTATTTTGTTTGATATTAGCATGGCTACCCCAGCTTGTTTCCTGGGTCCATTTGCTTGGAAAACCTTTTCCCACCCTTTACTCTGAGGTAGTGTTTATCTTCGATAGTGAGGTTTGTTTCTTGTATACAGCAAAAAGATGGGTTTGTTTACGGATCCAGTGTGTAAGTCTGTGTCTTTTTATTGGCGAGTTGAGTCCATTGATGTTGATGGATATTAGTGACCAGGGGTTGTTATTTCCCATTATTTTGGTATTACTGGTTGTCTTGTGTGTCTTTTTGTTTTGTTGCTGTGGAGGTTTCTATTTCCTCTGTTTTCTTGGGTGTAGTTATCTTCTCTGGGTTGGAATTTTCCTTCTAGGATCCTCTGTAGCGCTGAGTTTGTGGGGAGATATTGTTTATATTTGATTTTGTCATGGAATATCTTGTTTACTCCATCTATGTTGATAGACATTTTTGCTGGGTATAGTAGTCTGGATGAGCACCTATGTTCTCTCAGGGCTTGTTGGACATCTGTCCAGGCCCTTCTAGCTTTTAAAGTTTCTGAGGAGAAATCAGGTGTGATTCTGATGGGTCTGCCATTTTATGTGACTTGGCCTTTTTCTCTTACAGCTTTTAATATCCTTTCTTTGTTCTCTACATTTGGAGTTTCTATTATTATGTGGCAAGAGGAGTTTCTTTTCTGATCTAATCTGTTCGGTGTTCTGAAAGCCTCTTGGATTTTTACTGGCATCTCTTTCTTTAGGTTTGGGAAGTTTTCTTCTATGATTTTGTTGAAGATATTTCCTGGACCATGGAGTCGGGAGTCTTCTCTTTCCTCTATGCCTATAATTCTTAGGTTCTGTCTTTTCATTGAGTCCTTGATTTCTTGGATGTTGTGGGTGAGAGATTTTTTTAGCTTTCTCATTTTCTTTGGATGTTGTACTGATTTCTTCCATCTAATCTTCCATGCCTGAGATCCTGTCTTCCATCTCTTTCATTCTATTTTTGATACTCACATCTGTAGTTCCTGTTCTCTTCCCTTGATTCTCCATTTCCCATTTTAACTCTAACTGTGTTTTCTTTATTATTTCCATTTCTATATTCATGTCTTGAATGGTATTGCTCGTTTTGTTCATTTCTTTCTCCAGTTTGCTTGTTTTTCCCTGGAAATCATCATTTTCTGTCCTTTTCCTGTTCAAGCTGAGTCACCATGGCTTGTAGCTCTTTAATGGTGTTATTCTTTGCTTTGACTTGTAAAATTGTGGCTTCTTCGAATTCTTCATAGATTTAAGTTCTTTTTGAAGGGACTCACTTTCCATAATGTAGAATTGTCATCGTTTTCATTTGTTTCAGCTGTGGTGGGGTGGTTTGGGCTGGATGGAATAGCGTTGCTTTCTTTTATTGGAGTCATTTCACTCTGTTTTTTTGTTTGTTTGTTTGTTTGTTTGTTTGTTTGTTTGTTTTTTGTCTGGGGCCTCTGGCCATGTGGAATTTTTTAGCTGTCTTCTGGATTTGGGTCCAAAGGGGATGCTTTGGTGTAGGATTCGAGTTACCTTACTCCACTCCTATAAGGTGAGTCATTCAGCCCTGCCTACTAGGTGGAGCTGGGTACAAGTAAGCTCTGGTTCCCTGCTGGAAGGGCCAGTACTAGTACAAAAGTCCAATATATGACAGTTTCAAATATCTCACAGTTTGCCCGGGGTTGGTTCCTGTGGTGGGTAAATCTGCTCTTCACCCCCAATATCCTTGCTGCTCCTGGGGCTTGGAAACTGGCCAGTGAAGTCACAGCACTGGGTTGCGATCTGCAGTCTGAAGGCACTTTCCAGCCTAGCTGTGCTCACTTCCAAGGGTCGCAACCTTTTGCCAGATAGCTGGATTATCTGTGTGAGACCTGGGAGTGCCCAGCAGGGTGGGGATTATCTCTGCCTGGGATCTGAATCTGCCTGCTGGGTATTAGATTGGAACTTACCTGGAGTCTCTCCTGGTGGGGGATGGGGGATCTCGATTCCCTGGTCCTGCCGCTTCCTTGTGTGTCCGAGAGTGGGAAGGAGTGTCTTGCCCAGGGATTCTCAGTGGTCCCTGGGTCGATGGGTGAGATTTAGAAGGGGTTGAGCCATTTGTACAGTGTCCTGCAACACTCGCTGCCCTGTGACTGTTAACCCCGAAATCAAATTACGTCCACTCAGGCCTCCACCATCTTGGATCCCCCCGACATTAGTGTTATAACTCTTAGAAAATACTGGAAGAATTCTCTTTAAAAAACAGATCTCTTGGACAATATTCAGTGTCTTTAGTCCAGGGTGAATAAGGGTTATATGAACCTTGGGGAGTGGGAAGGTATTTCCAGGGTGGGTTTACATTATTGGTTAGGGCTTAAGGTATTGGGGTATCTCATTTGTATGGAAAGGCATTCCAGGTACTAGACTATATGACTACCCTTGGAATTGTGGGGTTGAAGGTCACAGGGCTATGTGCCTCACAGCATGCAGACATGGCATAGGGAGGTAATAATTCTTACTCCTGCTGGTCTCAAATTTGAGATTTTCAGTCTCAAAATTGAGATTTTCATGATTTGGACATGTCCCTGATCTCACTCTAGTTACATCCTTGTTTCCCTGGTCATACTGCCTACATGACACATACACACAAAGACACATGCAGAGGGGACAGGGGAGGTAGGGAAGGAAGAGAAGGTAATGGATGGTATTGAGAAGATACAAAGATAAAGGAAATTTCAGAGTCACACAGGCTAAAAGTTAAGTCTTTGGATTGATCTATGAAGAGGAGACTAAAAAACAGATAGAGGAAGTGGAATTGAAGCAGAGGAGGGATATTTTACATTTTTAGTTGAATGATTATAGGTTATATTCCTTTACTGGTCTATATCAGCAATGACAAGGGTGAGAATTCCATTGGTTGCCATAAATATTCAATAATTTTTCTGTTCAAATAAAAAACATTTTGTTATGAAAGACAAGGGTAAAATTTTGTGGGAACATGTTCTGATATTGAGAATACTGTTGAGTTTTCAAAACTTCTGTGTTATTGGTGAAACTCTTTACAGCAGTACTAGAAATGAGAGAAGTGATCAAAAGTAGTGACAACTTGGAATTTAAAAAATTCAAGTTATTTTATGTTAATCTACTCAAAACTCAGTTATGAAACTCAGAAGCAATGCATTTGTCAGAATAGAAGAGCTGAGGACGTGGACACTATGAAGGGTTTAATTTGGAGGACACCTTTGATGAAATGTTTTGTGAGGAAACACTCTAGTCAGCCTCCATGTGCTCCTGACATTTGAGAGGTCACAAACACAAGAAGATAACTATGTTCATCATGTTTAAATCTCACAAATCCTGACTTGGGATATAGAACCTGAACTAGAATCTTTAGAAGTCACCTAGTTCATCTATATCTTTATGAAGATTAAGAAGACTCCCCCATATAAACGTCTGCATTCCTTTCTCTGCGTCCTTATAGGAAAACATCCTGCATAGATTTATATTGCTGTGATAAAATATCATGGCCTAAAGCAGTGTGAGAATGAAAGGGTTTATTTGAGTTATTTTTCCTAATTACAGTCCATCATTGAAGGACTCCAAGGAAGAAAATGAAGCAGAGGTGATGGAAAAAGTTACTGAGTATGGACTTACTCTCGATAACTTTCTCAGTCTACTTTTGTATACAACCTAGTACCATCTATCCACGGGTGGCACTGCCTGATGTGATCTAAGCCCTCTGCCACCAATCATTAATCAAGAAAACAGTTCAGAAATTTGCTATAGGGTAATCTGGTGTAGACATTTCTGAATTGAGGGTCACTCTTCTCAGATGATGTTAACTTGTGTCAAGTTGATAACCAACACAAGAAAAGAACTTTTATAGGCAACAACAGTCATAAATATACGATTATTCAAAACAAAAGATGAAGTATAAAAATCCTACCTGCCCTGGTTGCAAGCATTTACCTTTCTGTTTATTACCTTTGCTTTGGCCCCAGGCAAATCAATTGAATATTAGTGTTTTGATGAAAACTGTTTCAAATGAAATTATGAATTAAAATAAAATGTTCTTAGTTAGACTATCAACTTACTAAGATAAGTTATAATGAATTCAGTCTTACAAATGGAATTGATGATCACTTACAAATTTTGAGTTGCTGTTAACAACTATGTATACTATTCTGTATTTCAGCTTTATTTGTCACCAAGCCTGGTAAGTCAACTCTGTACCAATGTTACAGGCACTTCTGCCACATATCCCCATTTTGTATTCTACTGCAAGTCTTAAAACTGCCAACAACTATCTGAAAATGAGCAGATAAATACTCTTCTGCTTTCACAATTCTTCAATCTCCCTAAGACCTCAAGCTGACTTCACATCTGGTTGTACCTAGACTATTGCCTTCATCTAGAATATCCCACATAAGGAAAGACAGTGGCTGATATGCCTTCTTCAAACACAGTCTCAAAGAAAGATGTCATATACTGTTGCTGGCTCATGAAAGTGTTGAAGTCCAAGAAAAGAACTCTAGTCTGGTACCCTGAACATAGCAGACAGACAGAAAGATGTTCTGGGGATAGAAAAGGAATCTCATAAAGGTTATACTATCAGATATTCATAATGAAAACAATGGTAGTGCATAAGCAAAGACAGGTAATCTCTCTACCCATGTGTAGAATGGCTCCTTTGGGTGGTTGAAAATGTAAGTGCTACAGAGTTCAATGTTACTAGTCTGAAGGGCATCCATATCCTGAGAGTGGCGTGAACGATGAGAGCATTTAAGTGAGGATGTGCACCATGGCTTTCAGGCTCACCTGGACAACAGTTTTCTATTTAATGAAATCCATGGAGATGGCATGATGGAAGGGATTTTGAGAGTGGAGCCTTTCTCTGGTTGTAATTTGGAAGAAATTCCTCTCAAGTGGCTTTCCTTTATATCCCAAACTTCCATAAAAGGGCATTGAAACCAATTGAGTTATTATTCTCTGACTTTGGGTCTTCTGTAGTTTTGCATTGAGGTCAATTCTCCACTTCTGTTTCCTCCCAGGTTCTAAAATTGATACAGTTCTAAGGCCAGGGGAATCTACAAAACTTAAAGTCTAAAGCTTACAAGTTTCACCCCTTACAACCAAGTGTAAAATGATCTTTAATGAGCTTTTCCAGGCACAAAGAACAAAATTCTTGCAGTAAAATGATAACTAAACTGTGACATTACATGCCAGTTTCATGGAAAAAACCTTGCTTATTCCCTAAGACATTCTGCTTGTGAATCACAGCCTTCTTAATTGGAAACAGGTCATTTACAAAGACCTTTCCTATCTGTAAATGTCAGCTGCTGAACTACCTTCCTATCACCCTTTGCCCATGTCCGTTCATTCAAAAATATCCAGTAAGCCTGTATTCATTGTACTGTGCTATACTCCCCCCACACCTTTAGGGCTTGGGAGAGGATTTGGCCAAAACCAAAGTGAAGTTGTTTTCACCTTGATAGTACTCACTTGTCTTTTGGGCCTCTGTTGACCTTCAGCTTTGAGATCTGTATTCCAGCCAGTGTTTGTAGCATTTTTCCATGTGTGTCTATGGACACCCTCACCTATTAATTGTCTGTGACCTAGTTTTCCAAAGCACTGCCCTGATTCTAGTTGACAGCCCCTGATGTCAATGACAAGGGACCATCTCACCACCCTGCTTCTCAACTTCCCCCACCACATTTGCTGATTCTGTCAGTTACAGAGTGAGTTCTCCTGCTGTCTTAAATTGCTTTGTGTGTCTCCTGAAAAACAACAACAACAAAAACACAGCAAACCCCTACCTCCTTCACTACATGTTATTTGTGAAAGACACTTTGCTAAAGAATTTCCCATCCTTTTCCTTACATATTCTTAGCATTTAACTGAAGATAGGAAAAAAAAAAAAAAAACTTTGTTACTAGGCAGAAAAACTCTCCACAACTGAATCTTCACTTTGTTCATGGATCAGCAAACACCCTGGTAGGTCGGTAATTGAAAAAAAAATATTGTCACATTTCTATTAAAAACCTTTCCATTCATGAGTGTTTAAACAAATTAACTTGTGTAGGAAGAAGTGATATGCATATCAAAACAATTTTTAAACCTGAAAACAGCCAAAGCTGCAGAGGGCTCATGCTGGGAGGCATTCCTCTAGAATTGCACACTAGTGATTTCCAAGGTCCCTTACCTCTCTTCAAGCAAGTGCTTGTGTTTTGATCTTCAGTAACATTAGAGGTCGGACCCTTGCTAAAACATCCCAGGTTTCCTAAGAACCAGGATGGCTTTGCAGGACCACATTAAGATAAAAATGGAACCATCTCTTAACCCGAGAGGCTGGGATCTCACACCCAAGATGTATCCCTAAAGTTCGTTTAAGCCACACTTGAAAGTGTGTCCAGATCCACATCACACTCAAAATGCAGGTTTTGTTTGATTGTTTGGTTTGTTGTCCTTTGGCACCCTCCTCATATTCTCTACATCTGAGGATCCAAACAAGATAGTTTCTATATCCAGGGATAGAAAGAAGTGATGAAGTTTTTGTCTACATCCCGGGTAACTACATTGTCTATATACAGGTTTCATACAAGGACGTGTGTGTGTGTAAAATACAGGATTTCCTTCATGGTCTACTGACAGATGAAATTGTGTGTTTTCAGTTTCTAGGAGAGCACATCCACCCACATGGTCCACAGTTAGAGTCTTTATTCACTTATTATCTTCAGAAAGGAGTGAAGGTATAGCTAAACTCTGCTTCTTTTTGTCATCCTGGATTTTGAGAAACTCTACTTAGATAACAGATAACTCTTTGGAGACCCGTTGCTGTTTCCACAAACAGCTTGTTCTCCTGTTCTGCCTTGAAGAAAAAGGACATCACAACACTGAGGATTTGGAATTTTCACAACTAAAGGCATTTTTGTCCAGCAACTCTATACATACAGCATTAGTTGATAATGGGCTCAGCAAACTGCACTGAGGAGCGAAGGGGGATACACAGAATGAAAGGAGGTTAAGGAAAGGGAGAAGACATTCAAGAAAGATATGAGAACATGGAAACTCAGATAAAGAGAAAACAAGCAAATGAGAAAGAATATTGGAAAGAAAGGAAAAATTCTGACCTTGCACATTGGTAGAGATAAGTGAGCTGAAAGTACCCCACTCTGAAAGTTTAGAACAATAATTCATAAATAAGCAAATCAATAAATAGATAAACTAATTTGGATGCCATCTTCTTACTTCACAAGCTTCTCCTTAAACCCTTCCCTTTGTGTTAGTCATTGCTTTTATCTCAGAAGTAATGAAAACCCCTCTCCTCTAACACACATTGGCACCTTAAAAAGAAAGATTTCTTACTTATAGGTATCCTATTACTATCAAATTCTGATTGCCACAACATAGTTGAAGGAAATAAAGCAATGTCACCAGTTCTCAGGTTCCTAACAGTCCCTGTTAGACATCTTTACCCCAGTTGCTTCAACTAACACAACCCCACTGTCCTTCTTCCTTTTTATTGTCCAGAAAGGCAAATTACTGTCTTCAAAGAAACAAATATATAATCCATGTGAAACGGGGAGTGATGGATTCTATTGAAGCTTTGAGTCAGAAAAGAATAAGGGTGTGTAAAAACCATCTAACACAGACCTTAGATGGGTCACAAATGTTTGGAAACAGTAATAAACAAGCTTTTTTGTTTTTGTTGTTGTTGTTGTTGTTGTTGTTGGTGGTGGTGGTGGTGGTGGTGGTGGTGGAGGTGGTGGTGGTGGTGGTGGTGGTGGTGGTGGTGGTGGTGGAGGTGGTGGTGGTGGTGGTGGTGGTGGTGGTGGTGGTGGTGGTGGAGGTGATCTTGCTACACATTCAATTGTTTTGAGCCACTTGACTATAGCAGCTTTTGTATGGATGCTGGGATGTTTAGATAAAATAACCAAGAGAGCCCAACCCTCTCCTTTCTGCCATGTGTCCAAATCTCTTGCTTTCTCATTCTTGTATTTTTCCTTTCTTCCTTGCTCCTGTCTTCTATTTTCATTCACTTCCCATGTTGTACAGTTTCATAAAGAAATTACTCAACCTCTCTTAATTTCATTAAAATCACAAGAATGAAGTACACGTTCTTAGTAATAGTTTAAAATCTTACAGAAATTAACTACTTTTCTTTTCATTTCTGTTTGGTTGACTCCTCAGCCCAGAGATAAGTATTATAAATAAATACAGATTTAATCTCTTTAACCCACCTCCAAAGGGAAATGGCTAGTTCAGGTGAATGGGAGAAAAAATAAACATAGAAGAATAACCTCTCTGCTCATCAAACCTTTCATTTTCAAACAGAAATAATTGCAGTGATGGTCAGTGGGGAGATATGAGCAATTTATAGACTTGTAGCTGTGGTTCTTATGAATACATTTTTATATCCAGGGCAGGGAAGGGGACCCCCAGGTCCTGCAGTATTGCTTATAATCTTTATTTCATTTTTAGAACTTATGCTGTAATAGGATGTAAAAAAGGAATACATAAAAAGTTATAGAGGTGGGAGAAAACAGGGTTTGAAGTAGTCTTCCAATTCTGGACAGGGTGTGTTCTATGGATATGCAGAGAATTACAAATGTCATTGGAACAAGCACACTAGGACCCTGAAATAGACACCCAAGTCAGTCTTTCAGTGTGCCACCCGATTAGTGTTCTTATAGAGACAGGATGTTAGAAGAATGCTGGGATTCTGAGTACAGAGGTGCTTGTAGCAAGTAATCCTCCCACCAATTTCATGACACTTTACAGTCTTATCTTCTTACATTCTTCTTGCCTTCTTCCAATAATTTATAAACGAAGCAATGTCAGAATCACTGTGATTGATTGTAGTGTGGCATGCGCATACACCCATGTGAAGGAAGTTATTTTTCTAGTCCCTGCTCAATTTGTCCCTGAGAAGCTCTGGGACAAATTCTGCACCCCAATGATGGATTTTGCTAAGAAGAGGAGACAAAACTTTCAAGCTCCAGTTGGAAGCAAGGCATAGGTGGCCAACCCCACTTGGTGCCTGTGGACATTTTCACAGAGAGAACCCCCATTTTTACCATGATGTTTGTTTTGATTTCTTGAGAGGAGCTGAGGAGGAGAGCTATCTGACATCTGAGACACAGGTTTAGGAGGGATTGCCTGTGTCACTCTCCATTCCTTGTTGTTCAGTTGAGCAGAAACTTTGTGTATGATTGTAACTCACAAATTTCTAATTCAGCTGTATTTCATCAGCAAATTCGAGTCAGATGAAGTGGATACTGTTTTACCTTTTACACATTGTTTTCATCAGTGGTTCTAAACCTTCCTAATGCTGCAACACTTTACTACAGTTCCTCATGTTGTGGTTCCCCACAACCACAAAATCATTTCATTGCTACTTCATAACTGTAATTTTGCTAATGTGAA
The DNA here is from genome assembly GCA_907164525.1 of Lophiomys imhausi. Taxonomy (NCBI): domain Eukaryota; kingdom Metazoa; phylum Chordata; class Mammalia; order Rodentia; family Muridae; genus Lophiomys; species Lophiomys imhausi. The sequence goes on along the minus strand of CAJQZJ010008587.1, from coordinate 5,584,843 downwards.
AATGCCTGATGTGAGACACTCAGAAGGTTGTAACCCACAGGTGGAGAATCAATGGTTTATATTTTAATCCATTTCACTCCCCTGGAAGATGGGCTTGACTTAAGGCTGAAGAATCTTTGCAATACCACTACCAGGGAAGCCTAGAAACTTTTCTTCTAGGTTCAGACCATGTAGACAGTATTGATTCTATTCTCTCTCTCTCTCTCTCTCTCTCTCTCTCTCTCTCTCTCTCTCTCTGTGTGTGTGTGTGTGTGTGTGTGTGTGTGTGTGTGTGTGTGTGTGTGTTTAGGTACCTCCCTTCCTTTGTGCAGTATAGCAGAGAATTTTAAAGAGGGAAGCCAAGTGGTATTCTTGACCCACATGAAGAACTAAAATAACCATGAATAATTATGACAAGGGTGAAAAAGTACTTTCAAATTAGCCTTAGAAGGGGAAACCAAGAATGCCATATCAACAGGAATGGACTAACTTGAAAATTACTGAGCTAACGGCTCAGACAAAGACTTTGGGTGAAGGGTGGATTTGTGAGGGTAAAGTGGCAAACTAAAGCAAGCACACAATGGGGTTTTTGAATTATTGGAGAAAAACACCACAGCAACTGTAATTTATTTGATAAATTTGGTTATTTCTACTGAGTGGGTTCCAAAATAATCTTTCAATTTTCCATTTTAGTTTGATTTTGTATAATATCAAAATGTAATGAGAGGTCATTTATCCAGCTATCCAGTACAGTTCCCATGAATATTTTTCTTAATTAGCTCAGCCTGCTTTATTTATGTAACCCATGCCCTGAGTCCAGTCAAAACCTACAGATAACAAAATCGAATGCCACTTACCTATGGATGCATTTGGAAATGGCCCACTAACTTTTATCTTTTAATACAGGGTCTGCATCTCCTTCTTCTGTTTTCATGACACCTGACTGTATCTAATTGATGTTTTTCTCAGATTCTTCATTTTATTTCCATTTTCTGATAATGCCCTAAGAGAAAGTAAACACATGCATTCTTTCTCATGCACGGGCTGCTCTGACATCCACAGACATAACTGCAACCTGAAAGAATTCTCTACAGAAAATAAGCCTCACATACTTACTCTCCCTGAGCCAAAATCTCTTTGTTGTCTGATACAGCAAAGCCCATGGTGAAGAAATACTACTGAAATTATGATATCTCAGGAGTTTGATTAAGGAGTGGACAAACACTTCACAGATTACATTTAACCTGTAGAAAAATCCCTTTGCTATTTTTTTTTTCTGTTTTGTTTATAACAAATTGTTGACACCTCTTCTACTCTCTTATACACAAACAAAAGAGGAGGTATTGATGGCTCCTTTTTGATCAACTGTCCTGAAACAAAATAAAGAATTGTCCTTCGGTGTGCAGGGACCAGGGGTCGACACTGACCCACTGCCTGTGGGCATACAATGAAGCCAGATTCAGAAACAATGTGGGGTGGCATCTTGAAAGGAAAAGCGACAAATCTAATAACCACCAGGAATGACTGCTAATTAGCTGAAATGACAAGTCTAATAAATTTTCACTTCAGCATTGTCATGTAGTATTGTGAAAGTTTTAACTTTCATTTTAAATATTAACCCCAGTGGAATTTTGATTAAGTGGGGGGGGTCTTAAAAATTACAGATGGAAATATGTTTATACACATACACAATCAAGGTGTGTTTTTCTAATTTTACCAATGCAATGATCAGTAAGGAATGAATTAAGATCTCACAATACCGCCCTGAAAATAAGTTTGTATGTGCATGTGGATGCGTGTGTGCCTGTGCATGGGAGTGTGTGTGTGTGTGTGTGTGTGTGTGTGTGTGTGTGTGCCTTATTTATGCAGCTCAGCAATCCTTAGCCACGGAGATCAGAAGTAGTTGTTTTTAATAGTCTTTGATATTTTGAAAGATAAGAAGGTCTCACCCCTCCCTTTTCTCCCACTTCAGCAACAGACAAAGAAGGTTAAGTCTTATTAGCATGTCCTATATAGCTAGTTGTAACCTAAGTGACCTGTCTTGGCACTAAATGCTACCAGAACGTTCTTTGTATTTGCAAGATAGAAATTTTATGCATCGATGCTTTTATGCAAGCATCTGATTTAGGAAATTCACTGCTTCATGGATATGAGCATTGTGATCATGTAAATTGATCTACATAATGGGATTTTGTGTGTGTGCATGCATATATCTCTATGGATGTGGATGTATGCAAGCATATTTGAAAACGAAATATAATACATGAAATGTTAACTTTAATGATCTGAAATGCATTAAATTCAAACTATCTTGTATATGTATGCAGGCATTACATCTCTATCATTGTGCTCTGCAGGAATTTAAAGGAGAGAAAAGTCATCACATACTCTCATGTGCCATGCTAAATATGACTACAACGTGGTGCTATTCTAGGCAGTAAATAAGACCAAAGAGACCAAGACTTATGGAGCTTTTAAAGACAGCCTTAGTACAACTGTAATGAAAGAGCAATCTTTTCTTGCGATGTCCATTCCAGGTGACTTGACAAAGCTTTTTGTCTCTAATCTATCTAGGGCTAAATACCAAAAGTTTTAAGTTGCAGAGAGAGTTCTGATATCTGAAAAGTGAATAGTGTTTTCAGTTTCCTCCTTTCCTGGATTCATTCACTATTATGACTCATTGGTCCATGTTTTAATAATCAGCTTACTCAAATAAGCTAAATTACCTACAGCATTAATTCCATAAGACTTATCTTACTCAGAAAACACAACATCTTAACCAAGGTCCTCTTAAAGCTATCTATAATAAAGCCTGTTTGGTAACCTTAATCCTCTAAATTAATTTCAGGCAAATGATATCCTGGGAAGGTTGCAGCCTGTATATTAATCATTTTCAAAACTATGCCTTCTGTTAATGACCTATAGCAACCTAGTTGTTAATTTTCTCAAACTGTATTCAGTTGCTTGCTTTCATATGTATCATTGTCAACAATGAGAGGATGTATTAAGCATTCCCATTTACTACCAATGAAGACATAGTACAGATGGACAGTCCATCAAAAGGAGCTTCAAACAACATGCTTCCTGCTACCTTAAGAGGAAAAAAATGCATATGATAGGGGAAAACTTTAAAAATTAAATGAGACCAAAGGGAGCAGTTTGAGTTTCACATGCAATTTCATCAGTTATTAATTCCATCATAGGATTGCAGAAACAATAATTCTGTAGGTTTCCTTTTGAAAATAGCCCAGTTTTAAAATAGTTTCATGTGTTTAATCAGTATAGTCATTTGGCAAATACTTATTTCATAACTGTTAAATTGTAGAAAACCAAGGATGGATCATGATCTATCTTTTCGATGGTTATTTTTCTTGGATACAGACACAGTCAGCAGTGACACCGAGCAGCAGTGCTATGAAAGCTGGGTAGACTTGTGTGCTTGGCACAGACTCCCTCAGTGTATAGAGAACATTGCAAAGTTCACAAACTCTTCTTTAGAGCAGTGCTAGTGCATCAGTTTGGGTACTCTTTTCCAAGCCACGAAGACCTAGAATCTCTGAATGTGCTTCTCCCTACATCTAATAACTTACCCGTGTAGAAAAGTTAAACAGAGACATGAATATAAGGGTTTGGAAATGGGGGTAGAGCCTGAGGTGACTCATCTCCAAGCCAGGGAATACCAAAGCTGTTGGGAGACAGTGACAGTCAAGAAGCAAGGCTAGTGTGGGGAGGAGGCTTTCTTCTCAGAACCTCCAGAGCTGTTTCCCTCATGGCAGCTTTGTACATCTAACAACCAAAGCAAAGTGAGAACACACTTCTCTCATTGGAAGCTACTTATACATATTATGTTAGAATTTATAGAGGGTCATTTAGAAAATTAATATACTTGAAAATTGGTCTTAATAAGTGAATGATATTTCATCCTTTTCAGCAATTCACAATTTAGTAATGTGGATTCTGATCCTCTTTCAATCAAAGGTTAACATGTGGTTACCATAATAGGCTTACTTGTAATGACATATACTGTGCATTTGCTGTAAATGTAGTTGTGGTTTCTGAAGAGGTGCCAGATGCTGTACACCAGTTTCCTGAGGTAAATTTATGCTATACTTAGAAACATCTTAGTGTGAAGAAACAACCTATTTCTCTTCTTTGGGATTAGGAGTCTTATCAGCTCACCCTAGAGCCTTGCCCATATGATGTGCTCTTGTCTAAATAACTGTCCATTTCGGTGTGGTAAGCAGTGTCTCCAGAGTCTAGAATAGGCCATAAGACATGTTGCATTTGATGATTGCCTTTTGAAAAGACTTAGATTACCCTAACCCACTAACAGGAAGCCAACAAGAAAAACTCCAACATGAGCCCATGGGGAGATGGAAAACAAGGTGCAAAACAGCCGCAGGCCATAGTGCAGAGCCTGGCAAGTCCAAGACTCTTTTATTTCTCTATATCCGCCTGCTTTAGTGCAGTGGTTACTCAATAAATTTTATTGGTTGATGGATTGATGGATTGTATTTGTCAAGCTGACTAATCACCACACGTATTTTAAATCTCTAGATGAGACAGTGTTTTATTGTTCATTTGTCTTCCGATTCCAGCTGCCCTCAAGATGAATTATACTGGGTAATATAGTGCTATTATGAGAAATATCAACAAGAATTCAGGATATCATAAAGAAATGTGATATAAAATGTCATAAGTCAGTATTTTTTCATTCTCTGCATTTATTATCTCACATTTGGAAAATCATGAAACATGAGAAAATTAGATGTGTTTCTAAAAACAGAAATAATATTAGTATAGACACACATGAGAAAATGAAATTGCATTCCTATCATCAAAACCAAAGGGTCCTAAGATTGCCCTCCTCAGCTCTGTGGCTGCCTCTTAGCAGAGCTTAAGGGAGAATCAAGCATTCTGTTGATTTTTGTTTTAATCATTTTTCTTTCTTCATTTGGTTTTTGTTTTGTTTTCTTTCTTTTTTTTCTGCTGCTTTTATCTATTTAAATGTAGGCCCCATTACAGCAATTTCTTTAAATGGCTCTTCTACCTCTCCATTTTCCTACCTGTGCATGATTCTTCATCTTCTCCTGTTCATCCACTGAGGCTTCACCACAGATTTTTTTCCTGAATTATGAGTTGAGTTCAAGGTGGTCAGGGCTCATGCCAAATGTTATTTGACCAGGAGTTTCCTAAAATGATAACTTTAAGGTAAAACACATTGTTGAACTTACATAGCAAACATTGTAAGAAAACAGAAATTTTGAGACTTCAAAGAAGAAAAGTACAGCATCAAACCTATCAGTAAAAAGGTGTCAGGTTTGTGTGAAGTCTTCCTTCAGATCACCCCCACTTGACAGTCAACACTCTTACATCCAACTGGCCTTCTGGCCTTTTCTTTCTTTTACTGAACATGCCTTGAACACCACACAGAATCATCACATAGTAATATAAATTGAAAATACTTTTGATATTCCTATTTTCTGCTAGGAAGTGAGTGATTAGATTGACTAATATTGACCAATCTGCATACTGTGTTTTAACTAGGGAATAGAATTATGCTAAACAACTTTCTTTCTTTCTTCCAACTTTTCTCCTTTCTTTCGTGCCTTGTTTCCCACACCTCTCTTTCTCTCCTCCCTGCTTCCCTTCTTTCCCTGTTTTTCTATCCCATTTAGACCAGAAATATTTAATGAGAACATAGAACCAAGACATAAAATTTAAAAACATGAACCAACATCCTAAGTTTGGGGATATTGTGTGCACTTCTAAAGACATGATTTGTTTGTTTTTTAACTTCTAGGATCCTACCACATTTCTATCTCTCCCTTTCAATAAAAGATAGAATGTTTTTTAAAACAAGGTAAAAAATAATAGTGTGAAACCTACTGCTTTGTCTTTAAACTCACATAGCCATTTGTGTCTGTGTCTGGCAAAGTGGATGTTAGTGTGGTGAGGGGCCTGGACACATGTCTTCCTTGAGACCCACTCTTTTCTGTCATTTGGGACAACGGTAGCCTCTCTCCAGGCTTTATAGGTCCCTGGAGCTGTTTCTTCTTCTCACAAAGGCTGGATGTAACGAATGTATTAAAAATAAGTTAACTGAATATCATCACTGGATACTTTGTCCTTCTCAACTTGTCCTCTTATGACAGCATAGGAATCTGGAATAAAAAGGAAATTAGTTAAACAATATTTCTTGCCTTCCTTGTACTAAAAGCATCTATTTATATACTGAGGTATATACAATCCTACATACCTCTTTAATCTCTATATCCCACTCCTTCCTCCCTCCCTTGCCTCTCCTACTCTCCCTGTCTCTTTTCTCCATCCCTTCCTCTTTCTCTGCCTCCTTCTCTCCCTTCTTTACTCCTTTTTTTCTTACTGTTTGTGTGTGTGTGTGTGTGTGTGTGTGTGTGTGTGTGTGTGTGTAGAGTGCTTTGGACCAACCCCAAGTCTTGTTATATCCTCTTCCAGTAGAGTACATTCAATTTTATGTTGGTAAAGGTACATTTTTTCCTATTTTGTTTTGTGACCAATTTTCCTTATGCATTTATAGTACAATAAAATTTGTCATAGTACATCAGGCCTTCCTAATTCACACAAGATAAAGATGGGGAGAACAAAAGAGAAAGAGGGGGGAAGTCAAGGGAGTAAAAAAGAGAGAAGAAAATGAGAAAAAAGCAGAAGAAGCAGTGACAATGTATAACTCTTCAAAGTGCAAATTTCAACTAAAAAGTGTTCCTTTTAACCATATAGTGGATTCCACAAAGGTTGAGTTTCTCTCTTAAATAAGCAAATAACCTTTGCCATTTGTACAATGAGAGTAGGAGGGGCAAGGAAGGGAGGAAGGAGTGGGATATACAGATTAAAGCGGTATGTAGGATTATATATACCTCAGGATATATACTTCAGAATATATTACCTGTCAGGTTGTCCCTGATGCTCATGGCTGATCAACTAAAATGTGACATGGAGGTTCAGTAGTAGCAAAGGACAAGCAACTGTCACCACTGCTATGCAGATTGGCCCATGGCTGCTTCTCTAAGAGCTCTAGGAAACCCATTGATAGAAACTGCTACTCTCTACTTTAGACATGTGAACTTTGAGGAGGTAAGAGGTGTTGTGTTCTCCTAGCTTCTTCAATGGAGTCTTTCCAGAACCTTATCTCTGAGTACCAGGGAGGGAATTTGCTGTCAGTTGACTTTCTGCTTCCTAGACAGGAAGAATCCACATATGAATGGTATGTGGAAAGGAGGCATGGCAATTGAAAACGTGAATTAAGCAAACATTGAGTGTCCATTAGCCAAGTAAGGGTCTAAAGAAAAAATATTCTCCAGGTTCATTCCCCATGATACCAAATCCCAATATACAGTGGTTTAGTCACAGCATTGGCCATGATCAGATCATGTCATGTCATGATCATGATAGGTCAATTTGAATAACAATAACAGCAGCAATCAAATGCTTCCATGAGAAACTTTTTTGTGGTCAGCTCAGATGTCTACTTCCCTGGTCCTCTGAGGTACAAGGCTTTATGGCAGCATATATCGTTTAACATCTAAGAAAAAGTACAGAACCTTGGAACACTGAATCTGCTTTTCCTCATGTCTGGACTTTTGCTTGCTCTATAAAGATCAAGATCAATCAGACAAGTAGGAAGTCATTAAGTAAATGTGGGGTAATAGGAGAGAAGGTGTCTCAGCCTGAATGGGAACCCAAGCCTATATGGACTATATAGAACAATTGCCTATAGAAGGCCTTTCATGTATAGAGTATAGGACTATGATCCATCACAGGAGCCCAAGCAGGAGGACGAAACTAAAACTCAGGAAAATAGTCTACAGTCCTCTTCCTAGGCCTAACAGAATATTACTAATGCTAACAAGCTAAGTAATGTCTTAAAAACTCGAAAATAATATTCTTTTAACTTCCATGAAAACAGATACTATAAATTTGATTTCTTGTGTAATGAGCATCTCAAGGTATCAGGTGTTAAAATATAAGTGAGACAAATATCTTGTATGCACAGAAAAATCAGTGGCTGCTGCTATGGAGACTCTTCACAATCCTGGAAGAAGCTCTTTCAACGAAAGGAGATTGTGTCTCCTGTTTTCTCATATTGTCTGGTGTGAGTACACATGCATTCATGCATACACACCCACAAAACTCTTCTATTCTTATTAAGAGTGTTCATTATTGTATAGTTCTGAAACATACCTTAGCTTCTGTGATGATGTACCCTGGAGACCCTGAGGCCAATAAAATCTAAAAGATAGCTGGAAAGATTAACCATTCCTTTTTACAACAGTCATTTTTCAACTCTTGAAAATCTTGGCATTCTGAGTAGGGAAGATGCAGGTAATATGTGATTGCTTAATCAGAGTCTGCTTAAACAATCCTCTGCTTACGGCTCACTTAAAATTCCTCACAGTCTTTTCACTTTATCTCAATGTGGGTGACGGTTTATTTCTGTTCATCCAATTTTCAGAAGGAAACAAAGTGTTTTATTAGCTTACTTTTATTTGGTTGTTTCAACTGAGTCTGTTGTTTGCTTCATAAGAAGCTGTGTGTGAGAGAGGTGAAATTGAGTGAAGCCTAACAGTCCAGAAGCGCAGAAGTTGAGTGGCAGGTTAGCCTCGTTCACCAGATGAATCACTCACTCCAAGCACAAATGATTTAATTTTGTGCCTTGGCAAAAACTGCAGATTGCTACATGCCATACACCAGTAGTTGTAACCCTAGCTGGGAATTAGAATTCCCCTGGGAGCTAATTTTAAATACCATGTGCATTTCTTTACACAGAGTGTGAATATTCTCATGTGTGTGTGTGTGTGTGTGTGTGTGTGTGTGTGTGTGTGTGTGTGTGT
>CAJQZJ010008587.1:5544520-5575984 GCA_907164525.1 Lophiomys imhausi | reverse complement strand
TGTGTGTGTGTGTGTGTGTGTGTGTGTGTGTGTGTGTGTGTGTTTGTGTGTGTGTGTGTTTGAAACCCAGGTGTTTCCAGTGTACACAATCGAACTGGATGAGAATCAATCCTAGATCTGCACTTTAAAAAAAATATATATTTATCAATTCAAATTACATCTCAACCACAGCCTCTTCCCTCCTCTCCATCCGGTCCCATCTTCCCACCCTTCCCCCTCTCCTTCCTATCCTTCTCCTCAGGTGAGGGGGGTATCTACATATCAGTCCCCCTCAGTTCATCAGTCACATGAGGGCTAAGAGCTTTCTCTTGCTCTGGGCCCTGCATGGCAGCTCCACCAGGGTAAAGTGTCCCACTAACAGTTAACAAAGTCCATGACTGAGACTGCCCCACAACGACTTGCTAAGGGATTTGTATGAAGACCAAGTTGCCATAATTTATATTTGTATGGGGAGTCTAGTTCTAGTCTAAGCTTTCTTCTCCTTCTTCTTCTTCTTCTTCTTCTTCTTCTTCTTCTTCTTCTTCTTCTTCTTCTTCTTCTTCTTCTTCTTCTTCTTCTTCTTCTTCTTCTTCGTGTTTCAGTCTCTGTAAGCCTCTAGGGGCCTAGGTAGCTTGGTTCTGTTGATTTTCATGTGTTGTTCTTTTTCCTTCCCCACTTCTCTGTTCCTCCTCCCTTTTTTATATAGGACTCCCAGAACTCCACCTAATGTTTAACAGTGTATCTCAGCATCTGTTTTGACCTGCTGCTGGGTGGAATTTCTTGAAGGATAATTTTACTAAGTTCCTGTTCCTTTGGGTCTATGGGTTTTAGGATAATTATCCAGTACTATATGGGTAAAATCCAGTTAAAAGTGAATACATGCCATGTGTATCTTTCTGGATCTGGGTTAGCTCCCTTAGGATGAGCTTTTCTACTTCCATTCATTTGGCTGCAAATTGCATGATTTCTTTGTTTCTGATAGCTGACTAGTATTCCATTGTGTAAATGTGTCACAGTTTTTTGTTGTTGTTGTTTTGTTTTGTATTGTTTTAATCCATTCTTCGGTTGAAAAGTATCTGTGTTGTTTCCAGTTTCTAAATATTGTGAATAAAGCTGCTATGATCATAGTTGTGTCAATGTCCTTGTGGTTTGGTAAAGAATCTTCTGGATAAAAAATCCAGGAGTGATAAGGCTGGTTAGTTCGTGAGGTAGAACTATTCCTAATTTTCTGAGAATAATTTCCAAAGTGGTTGTACATGGGTGCACTCCCACCAACAATGGAGAAGTGTTCCCTTTTCTCCACTTCCTTACAAGTATGTACTCTCATTTGAGTTTTTGATCTTAACCATTCTGATAGGTGTGAGATGGAATCTTGAGTTCCATTTTCCTGATGACTAAGGATGAGCATTTCTTCAAGTGTCTCTTGGCCACTACATATTCCTCCTTTGTGAATTCTTGGTTTATCTCTGTACCCCATTTTCCGGTTGGATTATTTAGTTTCTTGGTGTTTAATTTCTTGAGTTCTTTGTAAATTTTCCATATTAGCCCTCTGTCAGATGTGGAGTTGGAAAAGATCTTTTCCCAATCTGTAGGCTGCCATTTGTTCTGATGACAGTGTCTTTTGCCTAATAGAAAGTTTCAATTTCATAAGGTCTCATTTATTGATTGTTGGTCTTAGAGCCTGAACTATTGGTATTTTATTCAGAAAGTTGTCACCTGTGCCAATGAGTTTGAGGCTTTTCCTCACTTTATTTTCTATTAGATTTAGTATGCCCAGTTTTATGTTGAAGTCTTTGATCCACTTGGACTTAAGTTTTGTGAAGACTGATAAATATGGGTCTATTTGCTTTCCTCTACATGTTTACACCTTGTTAAACCAGCAGCATTTGTTGAGGATGCTTTCCTTTTTCCATTGTATGGTTTTGGCTTCTTTGTCAAAAATTAAATGATGATGGGTGTGTGTGTTTATTTCTGGGTCTTTGATTTGATTCCATTGATCAACCATTCTGTTTCTATGCCAGTACCATGCAGTTTTTATTACTATTCCATTAGAGAAAGCTCTTGTACATTGGATCTCAGAGACTGATTTCACTGCTCAGAGATCTGGTTACTGCCCTTTCTGAGGTACTTTCTGATTGGTGAATAAAAGTCGCTGATGGCCAATTAGCTGTGCAGAAAGATTAGAGAAAGGTGGAACTTGGGGGGAACTTAGGAACCCTGGAATTACCCAGAGGAAGCTCCCTTCTTCCCCAGACCTTGGAATTAGAAGGAAATCTCTGTGTGAGTTCTGAAGGTACAGAAAGCCACATGGCTGATAAGGATTAGGTGGTTGGGTTAACTTAGATTACCTATTTGAGAGTCTCCCAGCTAAGGCATCAGCATTGAAACATTAAAAGGTCTTGATGTATTTAATTATTGGGAAAAGAGCCATATTTGGTCTCAGGTCTTATCAATAGTCCAGGCTTCCTGCTGCAGGCTTCCAGTTAAGGCAAGCCTGCAGGCCTCTAGCCAGGCTGCAGTTGGCTGCTCCGCTGGCTACTTTACTGGATGCTCTGCTGGCCTAACATACCATTTTATAGTTATTAATAAATATATCAGTTGATAGAGTTTTGGTTGCAGGTGGTGAAGGCCATCCTTTGTCTCAGACATTATCCCCCAAGACAGGTCAGGCCACCAGCTAACAACAGCCAGGGCTGCTGTCCTAGTAAAATAGTTTGTAATTAAAAATAAATGTATTTGTTAACTAGGTTTCAGTTTCAGGTGATGCCTAAAGTAAAACTTGAAGTCATGGCTGGTGATACCTTCAGATGTTCTTTTATTGTACTGGATTGATTTAGCTATTCTGGGATTTTTGTTTTTCCATATGAAGCTGAGGGTTTTTTCAAGGTATATAAAGAATGATGTTGGTATTTTGATAAGAATTGCATTGCATCAGTATATTTCTTTCAGTAGGATTGCCATTTGTATTATGTTGAGCCTACCAATCCATGAGCATGGGAGATCTTTCTATGTTCTGATAGCCTCTTCAATTTCTCCCTTCAGTGACTTGTTTTTGTCATACAGATCTTTCACTTGCTTGGTTAGAAATACCCCAGGTATTATATATTTTTGTGGCTATTTTGAAGGATGTTGTGAAACTGCAACCTTGTTAACAATGATATTTATTAGTAACTATAAATTGTAATATTAGGCCAGGAGAGCAAGCAGCAGCCTGGAGGAAGAAAGGCAGGGCAGGCTTGAATTACCTTAGAGGTCTGTAGGCCTAGAGGGGCATCCTGGTGGGTCAGTCTGGTGGGGCAGCTTATGGGAAAACTGCTGGATACTTATGAATAACCATAAGCTGTTATATTAGACCAGTAGAATTTCCAGCAGGCAGCCTATAGGGGCAACTGCCAGGCTTTGGTGGGAGGCCGGTACACCTGGATTGCTTTGGTGGACAACCCTTTTTCTAGTAATTAAATACACCAAGGCCTTTTAATTCATCAATATTTAGCCCTTAGCTGGGCAGACTTCCAACAAGCTCACTTAAATTAATCACAGACCACTTAATCCCAACCAGCTATGTGGCTTGTTATACCTTCAGGGCCCACAGAGCTCACATGCAGATGTCCTCTGCTTGGGAGATCTGGCAGGGAACTTCTTCTGTGTAAATCCCAGGGTTCCTTCCTGGCTCAGGAAGTCCCACCTTTCTATACTCTTTCTACCCAGCTAATTGGCCATCAGTGACTTTTATTAACCAATCATAGAGTTTCTCAGAATGTGTGGTAACCAGATCTCTAGCATTGAAATGAACCTCCAAGAACCAATGCATTAGACCCTATTCCAACAGTGTTGTTTCCCTAATTTCTTTTTCAGCCCATTTTTCTTTTGTGTAAGAAGGGTCATTTATTTTTTAAAAATTTATTTTGTATCCCGCCACATTGCTGAATATGTTTATCAGCAGCAGGAGTACTCTGGTGAAATTTTTGGACTCACGTATATATACTATCTTATCTGCAAATAGGAATACTTTGACTTCTTCCTCTGCAGTTTGTATTCCCTTGATTTCCTTTAGTTGTCTTATTGCTCTGGTTAGAATTTCAAGTACTATTTTGAAGAGATATGAAGAAAGTAGGCAGGCTTACTTTGTTCCTGATTTTAGTGGAAATGCTTCAAATCTCTCTCAGTTTAATTTGATGTCGACTGACAACTTGCTGTATATTGCCTTTATTATGTTTAGGTATGGTCATGGTATGTTAGATCTCTCCACAACTTTTAGCATGAAGGGGTATTAGATTTTCTCAAATGGTTTTTCACCATCTAATGAGATGATCAAGTGCTTTTTATTTCTTTCAGCTTGTTTACATGGTGCAATATGTTGGTGGATTTTTGTATGTTGAACCACCCCTGCATCCCTGGGATGAAACTTACTTGACCATGGTAGATGATACTTATCATGTTTTCTTGGATTTGGCTTGTAAGTGTTTTATTGAATATTTTTGTGTCTGTGTTCATAAAGGAGATAGGTCTGAAATTTTTTCTTTGGTGGGTCTTTTTGTGCTTTCGGTATCAGGGTGACTGTGGGGTAATAGAATGAGTTTGGCAGAGTTCGTTCTGCTTCTATTTTGTGGAGGAGTTTTAGGAGTATTGGTATTAATTAGATCTTTTTTTAATAATTTATTTTTTATTTCTTCAAGTTACATCTCAATCACAATCCTGTCCCTACTCCCCCCTCCAGTCCCACCCTTCCCTCTTCCCCCACAACCCCCATCCTCTACCTTTTTTGTTTTTGTTTTTTTTTTTTTTCAGTTTAAGGTATATCTTTTTCCCCCCAACAGCTCCCCCTTTCAGTCCAACAAACGGTTATTTCCCTTATAACAATAAATACAATACAAAACACCAAAAGGACAAAACTTGGAAGCAGGTAAGTCAACAGCCTAGCTCTGGCAAGACAGGGTAGGCAAGTCCTTCATAATTCCTGCTCTACAATCAATGTCTGTCAGAGAAACTGGGCCAAATGACTGAAGATTGATGCTGTAATATAGGGAGAGAAAATGGGAACTGTCCAGGCTGACACTGGTATGTCATTTCTTAGTTTTGGAAGCTGCAGGCCCTGCACTTCCTATATAATCAGATATATTTATCCCTCTCAGATCTTCTTGAAGGTCTGGTACAATTCTGTGCTGAAAACATCTGGCCCTGGCCTTATTTTGGTTGGGAGGCTTTTAAGGACTGCTTCTATTTTGTTAAGGATTATAGAACTGTTTAATTTGTTTGCCTGATCTTGATTTAACATTGATATGTGTAATCTATCAAGGAAATTGTCCATTTCACTTAGATTTTTGAATTTTGTACAGTACAGGTCTTTGAAGTAAGATCTAATGATTCTTTGGATTTCCTCAGTGTCTGTTGTTACTCCCCCCCTTTTCATGTCTGATTTTGTTGATTTGGGTATTTTTCCTCTGCCTTTTGGTTTTGGTAAGGGTTTGTCTGTTTTATTGTTTTTCTAAAAGAACCAGCCCTTGATTTCCTTGCTTCTTTGTGTTGTTCTCTTTGTTTCTAAGTTGTTGACTTCAGCCCTGAGTTGGGTGTTTTCCTGCCATCTGCTCCTCTTGGGAATGTTTGCTTCTTTTTTTATTCCTGGATCTTTTAGTTGTGGTGATTAGTTGCTAATAAGTGTTGTCTTCAATTTCTTTTTTTTTTTTATGATCCACAAGATGGTGGAATTTTCTCAATAAATTAGTTTAAAAACAGGAATAATTAATATTATTTTGAGTGGTCTTGCATTTACTTATTATCTTCCTTGTAACACACAAACTTTTAGTTTGTTTAGTTTTTTTTATACTTTATTTTTTTATTTCTTCAAGTTACATCTCAGTCACAATCCCTTCCCTCCTCCCCCTTCCTGTCCCACCCTTCCACCCTCTTCCCCCCAACAGCTCCCCCTTTCAGTCCAACAAATGGTTCCTTCTCTTATATCAGTAAATACTATACAAAACAACAGAAATAAATATGCCACATTCATGAGAGTTAAATGGCCCAGTATACCTTCCCAATGTCCAGTTCATACATATTTGGCCCCTGACTTTAACATTCTACTATCTAACCATCTCCATGAGTTTAAAGTTCTACATCTGACTCAGCTTTCATACTAACTTGTATTACTATTTTAAAAACATCTTCTTAGATCCAGAACACCCTCTTGATTCCTAAACAACTCAAAATTTAACTATGAGACTCTAGCTATCTGTTCTTCAACCACCTCAGAGACCTGAGAGGGATAAATATATCTGCTTATATAGGAAGTGCAGGGCCTGCATCATCCAAAACTAAGAAATGACATATCAGTGGCTGCCTGGTCAGTTCCTGTTTTCTCTCCATACGTTACAGCATCAATCTTCAGCCTTTTGGTCCTGTTTCTATGACAGACATTGATCAGACATTGATTGTAGAGTAGGGATTATGAAGGACTTACCTACCCTGTCTTGGCAGAGCTATGCTGTCAACCTCCCTGCTACCAAGTTTTGTCCTTTTGGGACAGAAGTCTGTCTACAATTGAAGCAAGGGGTTTTTCATGCCAAGAGATAGGCTAAAGGCACATAGTGATTTTCTCTTAGCACTGCTTTCATTGTGCCCCATAAATTTGGGTATGTTGTGCCTTTGTTTTCATTGAATTTTAGGAAGTCTGTGATTTCCTTCTTTATTTGTTCCATTACTCAGTGGTCATTGAGTAGTGCATTACTCAGTTTCCAAGAATGTGTAGACTTTTTGTTATTTCTGTTATTGTTGAAGTCCAACTTTTATCCATGGTGATCTGATAAGATATAAGGGGTTATTTCAATTTTCTTGTATCTGTTGAAGCTTGCTTTGTGACTGACTATATGGTTAATTTTGGAGAAGGTTAAGTTAGGTGCTGAGAAGAAGGCATATTTGTATTTGGGTGAAATGTTCTGTAGATATCTGTTAGGTGCATTTGGTTCATGTTCTCTGTTAGTTTCGTTATTTCTCCATTTGGTATCTGTCTCAATGACCTGTCCATTGGTGTGAATGGGGTATTGACGTCTTCCACTATTAATGTATGGAGATCAATATGGGTTTAAGATTTGGTAATATTTCTTTCACCAATGAGAATGCCTTTATACTTGTAAATAGATGTTGATGATTGACATGTCATGTTGTTGAATTTTTCCTTTGATGAGTATGTAGTGTCCTTCTCTATCTTTTTTATTGATTTTGGTTGAAAGTATATTTTATTTTATATTAGGATGATTACTCCAGCTCATTTCTTAGTACCAGTTGCTTAGAAGACCTTATTCTACTCCTTTAGTCTGAGGTAAAGTCTGTCTTTGTTAGTGAGTTGCATTTCATGTATACAGCAGAATGATGGATCTTGTTTGAGAATCCATTCTCTAAACCTGTGTCTTTTTATTGGGGAGTTGAGTCCATTGATGTTGAGTTATATTAATGATCATTGATTATTATTTCCTGTTATTTTGGTGTATGTGCTGGGAGTGTGTTTCTGTGTTTATTTTGATTTTGCTGCAGTGGCGTTATTTGTTTACTGTGTTTTTTTGGAAGTAGTCATCTACTCTGGGTTGGAGTTTTCCTTCTAGGATCTTCTGTAGGGCTGGATTTGTGGATAGATATTGTCTAAATTTGAGTTTGTCATGGAATATATTGTTTTCTCCATCTATGGTGATTGAAAGTTTGCTGGGTATAGTAATTTGGCCTGGCACTTGTGGTCTCTTAGGACTTGTAGGACATATGTCCAGGCTCTTTTGGCTTTTAAATTTCTGAGGAAAACTCAAGTGTGATTATGATGGACTGTCATTATATGTTTCTTGGCCTTTTTCTCTTACAGCTTTAAATATTCTATCTTTGTTCTGTGCATTTGGAGTTTCAATTATTATGTGGCAGGATGAATTTCTTTTCTAGTCTAATGTATTTGGAGTTCTGTATGCTTCTTGGACTTTTATAGGCATCTCTATCTTTAGGTTCATGAAATTTTCTACTATGATTTGGTTGAAAATGTTTCCTGGTCCTTGGAGTCCGACATATTCTCTTTCATCTATTCCTATAATTCTTAGGTTCTGTCTTTCTATTGAGTCCTTGATTTGTTGGATGTTATGGGTGGGGAATTTTTTAGATTTTGTTGTTTTTGTTGTTGTTTTCTTCTTCTGTTGTACTGATTTCTTCAATCGAGTCTTCCATGCCTTGTCTCTTATCTCTTGTATTTATTGGTGAAACTTGTGTCTGTAGTTCCTGTTCTCTTTCTTAGGTTTTCCATCTCCAAGATTGTCTCTGCTTGTGTTTCTTTATTGATTCAATTTCCAATTTCAGGTCTTGAACCGTTTTATTCATTTTCTTCTCCATCTTGATTCTTTGCCTGTATTTCTTTAATTGCTTTGTCCCATTCCTTCTCCTGTTTGATTGAGTTTTCCTGAATGTCTTTAGTGGAATTCTCCAGTACTTTTTGGATTGAGTTTTCTTGGATGTCCTTAATGGATTTCTCCATTGTGTTCATCTGTTGAATTGTTGTTTCTTTAACTTCTTTTTAAATATTTATTTATTTAATATGTATACAATGTTCTGTATTGAAGTATGTACACCTGCCCAACAGAAGAGGGTGCCAGATTTCATTATAGATAATTATGAGCCACAATGTGGTTGCTGGGAATTGAACTCAGAACCTTTGGAAGAGCAGCTAGTGCTCTTAACCTCTGAGCTATCTCTCCAGCCCCCACTTTAAATTCTTACTGAATTTTCTTTTTTTTTAAGGCTCTATCACTTTGATAAGTATAGATTTGTCATCATTTTTGTTTGATTCTGCTGTGATGGTATGGTCAGGGCTTGCTGAATTAGAACAGCTGAATTTTGTTGGAGTCATATTTCCCTGACTTTGCTCAGTTTTGTACTTTCACTGGGCTTTAACCATCTGGTTATCCATAGCTGATTGTTCTTGGTGCCCACTAAACTTGGTGCCAAGGAAAGAGCTTTGGTGTGGTGGCTGTATGATCTTGGTGACCCATAACTCTCCACAAGATTGCTGTGGTCTTGTTTTCAAGGCTGGATCTCATTGAGCCACCCTCAGCTCACCTCTTCCTGCTGTGTTCCAACTGGGTACTCAGGTCAGGGATTGGAGTGGAGTGCATTATTACATCCTGCAGGATCTTAAGATCCAGCTGGTCTTCCTAGTGAGGTCAGTGGAGGCCAGCAGGGCATAGAACACAGGCTAGAGCCACCAATGTGGTGTCTGGCTGTTCCCATAGCCTATGTGTCAGGTATGTGCTTCAGGTCAATCCCTACAGTTTCCTATGACAAGGCTTGATCTTCTTATCAGAATCACTGTGTCCCAGGGTAGTCTGCTAGTGCCAGCAGGATGTCCGACTGTTCCCATAGCCTGGGTGACAATTCTCTGGGAATCATAGATGCAGTCTGTGCTTCTCAGCGAGAAGCACTATATCTCAGGACAGCCTGCTAGATCAAGTGGGGTGTCTGACTATACCCCCATGGCCTGGGTGACAAGTCTGAGTGAGATCTGCCTCGGCAGTTCCTTGGGAATCACAGACACATTATGTGCTTCTCAGTCAGAAGCACTGTGCCCAGGCCAGCCTGCCAGAACTGGCAGAGAGTCTGACAGTTACCCCACAGCCTGGGCATCAGGTCTGTGGTAGTTGTCCACCCTTCCAGTTCTCTGGAAATTCCAGGTGCAGTTTGAGTTTCTCAGCCAGAAGCACTGTGCCCCAGTGCAACCTGAGTTGTTCGCTTAGCTGTGCAATGGTCCTGCACTGCTTCACTGCTCTGGAGTGGCAACTCTTGATAATTCAGACTGGGTGCCTGGCCCAAGGGCGCTGCGCACTCGCAGGTGGGATCAGATAGGGTGTCTGCGACCCCCGTCAATACCATGCTGTATCTCAGGACAGCTCTTCTGCTTCCCAGCTCGACCATTGCCAGCCAGTCTCGGCCAGTTGCAGCCATTTTGTAGATACCAGTATTAATCATCTCGATCTTACCGTTCCCATGTCTCTGCTGGTTCTCTTTTTGGGTGCAGGAATGACTTCGTGGAAGCTGGGGACACAGGAAGCCGGGAGGACCTCCATTTGGGGATTGAAGCTGTCAGCTGGTGTCCTGATTCGCTCACACCCATGCACTCTTCTGTTGTGATAGGTAGAGTTCCTTTTCCCATGTCTGGCCATTCTGTTTTCCTGAGTACCTAAATGCCTAGCCCTTGGGACTTCTATTGTGCCAGGCTTCTCCGCGTGAGTCCTGTGGGCTAGCGCCTCTCAGACTCCTGCACATCATGTGTGTAGCTCTCTGGCGACAAAGCCTGGTTTCCTACTGCTCAGACTGTGTTCACACTGGTCATTGCCATCTTGCACTGCCCGGGATTTACACATTTTCACTGGCACTTGCTAAATAGAGCATTAGATAGTACATTCCATGAACAAGAAATGTGCTATAATTGAACAGGCAAAAAACAAACAAGCAAACAAAAAACCCTTAAATAAAATGGTATATTTAATATCCCTTAGAGAACAAATTGATGTTTTATTTAGACACAAAAAAGGATCCAGTGGCATTAAAGTATGAGTTTTTGTTCTCAAAAATTTTAGTCCATCAGAAATCCTGAAGAATTGAATGATCAACAACCTTCCTTAAGTATTTTTTTAATCAGAGACTACAGAGATTCTTTTTTTTTTAATCACAGAATATTCAAAATTGGGGTCAGCCAGGTGGCTCAGTGAGTAAGAGCAGTTTCTGTTCTTGCTGAGGATATTGAGTGTAGTTCCCAGGACTCACAAGTCAGCTTAAAACTGCCTGTAACCAGTACCAGGCACATTCATGATGCTATTATATACATATAAGCACAGTCTACATATGCATCAAATAAAAATAAATAAATATTATAAAAATATTCAAAATTAGAATTGCAAATCATCTTCTCCAGAGAAATGTTTTGTTATGAATCTAAAATTATATACATTTGCAACATTATTTCCATACAGCATTTGCATTGTACTTAAGATTTATCTTGTGCTAACACATATGCACACAACACATCATACACATGATTATCCTGTTATGTTTTTGTTCTTTAGGCACCTGAAGGTCTGGCCCTAATGCAATATTGGAGAATCAGCTTCCCAGACCCCCCCCCCCCCCAGTATCTAGCTGTCAGTATGTTCTAATTCCTCCTGTGTCTTTAGCTCTATGTTCTATGATAGTGTTTTTTGGGGCAGGCATTTTACT
Source organism: Lophiomys imhausi (assembly GCA_907164525.1). Lineage (NCBI taxonomy): Eukaryota > Metazoa > Chordata > Mammalia > Rodentia > Muridae > Lophiomys > Lophiomys imhausi. The sequence goes on along the minus strand of CAJQZJ010008587.1, from coordinate 5,564,776 downwards.
TCAAACACATTATCACCTCTGTGAGTAGTTCTAACTCCCCACTACTATTGCACACTTTGGCATGCCTTCTTAATTTGTTTTTCCTAGCTACAGCAACTCTCTCTCTCTCTCACCTCTGAGTTCTTGTTCAAGCAAGCATTCTTGTCATGTCTGACGGTCTCTGCTATATTATAATCATGGAAACAATTGCCTTTATTGAAAAGAGTCATCACTTATATAAACAGACTCCTTCATCTAACATGCCATATCATTTTCCACATCAAGCCATTGTGACACCATCATATGATCAACTCCTAATTTTCTCACTTAGAAGCAGTAGCAGTGGAGAGGTGAACAGAGAGAAAGACAGATCATTAAGTAGTAAATAGTTTGCTAAGTAACCCTTTTGTTCTTTTGCCTGAGGCACAAATAACCTTGAGCATTTGGACCTTAGTAAGAAAGTCACCTCTACCTCTATCATCTCCATCATTGTTCCTCAGAAAGAGCAAAATCTGAGACAAGGTGCAGCTGCCAGATGGCCACTTCCATTACTGTCTCTTCAAGCCACGGGCACAATATATCTATCTAACCAGTTCCTATGTTTGTATAAACACCTCTAAACACCCAATCAATCACATCTTTCTAGCCAGCACTTTTCTTAGGGAGGTATATCCCCTGACCTAGTAGAGACTAGATGGGACTCCTTTCTTTCATGAGCTGAGGATTTAATGGACCAGACACAACAATGGCACAGGCGAGTGATTTCAAGGAACTCTCATTATAACCAGGATCTATGTTGCAGGGATTCACAGGACGCAGGTACTGCCTTTAGAGACACATTGCCTTATCAACAGTGTTACAAACAACCAGGCTGACAGCTTTTTCTAAAGGTCAAAAAAGGTTATGTGAGTCTCTTAACTGTAAAACTATCACTGAGAAGAAATTTATAAGTTTCTATTTTCCAGAAAGTTGACTTTGGTAATAGAGTATCTATTAAAATTTGTGAAGTAAGATAGCCCATCTTGCATAGTGATGGAGAAAATGATCAAAGACTTCTTGGGCACAGGTGTGTGTGTGTGTGTGTGTGTGTGTGTGTGTGTGTGTGTGTAAACCGAATTGATACCTAAGTACTATCTCATTAGATGCATTGCTATTTGAAAGCTTTTTTCCTTGATTGCTTTCTGTAAGACTGCCATTTTCTGCTTATCTTTATTTCTTGCAAGTTCTTTAATAATCAGGTTCCTGACTTTATGCTAAAAACCACAAACAAGAGCTAAGATTGCAAAGGGGTTGATCAAAGCACAATCTGTTTTCCACAGAATATTTATACAGATGGAACACAAAGCCATTCTGAAGGAATGCTAAGGCAGGCCAGCCTTCATGGGGACATACCATACTCCTCAGCAGAGGGTCAGGAACATAAAATCACCAACTTCCAATGACCTTGGCTGCAGGAGTTATAACAACCTCATTTCTATTTGAAGAACATTTAATAGCCCAAATTTTCAGTACTTCATTTTAAAAGACCTGAGTAGAAGGAGCTGAATAGTGTCTTGTTGCAAAACATCATGTCAGACAGAGCTAATGATGTTTTTTGCCACTCCAGGACCCCAACTTCAAACAACTTCACACTATTTTCAGATTCTAACTGTTGATGGGGACAAACAGCAAGTTGTTGTTCATACCCAACATGTGGGTTCGTGGGCTCATTGGCCTGCAAGTCTGGCCTAGGATCCTATCTAAAGAAAACATCCCATTCTCAAATGAAGAATGTAGCCCAGTATGCTCTATTTATTGACTTCAATCTTGGCTAAGTTGTATGGATGGACATTTGGTTCTTTTACCTTAAGAAGAATTTTTATTTTCTTGTCTCAGATCCTGTACAGGGAAGTTGAACTCATAGCTCACTTGTCTTGAGAAAAGGAATTGACTTCAGAGCTCGAGCAAGGGGCCAGAAAGGGGTAGGATGGATCTGGTCAGTCTTAGTAAGAAGAAGAAACAGCCCGTTATATCCAGGCTGTTTGTTAGAGAATTATCTCTTTCCTAGTCTGTAAAATAAGGGAGTTTGATACCTTTACATTGTTGTTTTGTTCTTTGCTAAATGCTGGCATACACTTGTCCCAAAACAACATTCTAGGAAGACAACAGCCTCCCAGTTGTTTTACATGTCAGTATTGGTGAATGTACTTGGAAAGCTACACCTTTCTTGTGGTGGATAATAATGAACTCCTGAGCCATGGCTGAGTCACATGCAAGGGACTTCATCACAACATGCTAGTTGTTCCTCTCTGATAAGCTCTAGCGTATTAAGAGCAAAAGGAAAAAGTGGAGGAAGAACACTTCCTTACCTTGATGGAAGATCATCTTCACCCTTTTATTTGCCTCTTGTAACTTATAAGTATCCTGGCACTGCTAAATTCTGTTGAGTGTACTTCAAGAATTGTGTATCAAACCCATCTTGAATAAGACTCCATGGTACCCACATCACCATATCATCTTGTCCAAGACAGCTGGGGTGAGGAATGATCATACCTGTCTTTTTTAATCTGTCTCTACCCACCAGATTTTATTTATTTTTTTACAATAGTAAATGTAGTTGTATTCCAATCATTTACAGAGTTATTTTATTGACATTTCCATATATTTATACAGTAAATTTTAGCTGTTTTCACCCCATTCCCTTCTCTTATGTTCCTTTCTATCTTGATTCAACTTTTCATCTCAACAAGCCCACCTCCTTCATTCATGTCCCCATTTTTGTGACCAATGAACTTAATTGCAGTCTCTTGCCTGACCATAGTATGAGGTTCTTTCTTGGAACAAGGGCAACATGTCTGTGGTTGAAGAAAATGAAACCCTTTCCCTAACTAGGCTTAAATACCAATAATCCTTCAGGGAGATGGTATGTTATGGATTCTTTTCCCATTCAGGATGTAGCTTTTTCTCCTGGGGCAGAGATTATCTTCTTGACTCTTGGGGTAGATATTCAACTTAGAAATAAAACCTACTATCTCTTTATTAGCTCCTCTTCTCTTCTATAGAGATATCCTTGGAGATTCATACTTACATTTGAACAAGGGTCATTCTTTTCATGTCTGTGGAGTCCCCTCACATTATAGAGCTCATTTTATAGTCCATATAGTATGCAATAATGTCACAGATATTCAGTGGCTTTGACTAATTTGTGCTAAGGGTTGATAAATCTGGGACAAAAGTAAACTCCCATTTCATGTGATTTTGCTGTTTCTTAAATATTTTGCTATCACACCCACACAATACATGTAATATAAATTCTTTGGGTCCTACATCCTCTTATTCCTCAATATTGTAAGCTCCACACAATTGAGGAATCCCAAATAATTTGTACCCTAAAACATCCTAAGGCTGGAGAACTTCCGGGAATTCCACTTTAGTCATCCAACCTTCTTTATGCTCTGATAACCATGGGTCTTACAGTTTGAGCATATCTTTTATTGTACGTGCTTGGCTCAAGTCACCTGTCCTAACACATACTGCTCCCAGAACACCTTCTACCATGATTGCCACTACACTCTAAACTCAGCTGCAGTCACAGAGAGGTGCTTATGACAGCAGGAATTTCAGGCTTATATATTGCATGACCCGACTCAATTGGAAGCTCTCAGGTTAAAGGACATTTTATAAAGGACACATATTAAGACATTTCTCTATCTTTTTGATTAAGATTTTTGCCCCTGTGCCCTTCCATATCTCTCATTATAACAGAAATTAGTTGCTCACTGACTTAGTTCTCTGTTCAATTATATGGTTCTTGAGGACAGGGGTCAGTCAACCTTATGATCTATCTTGTCCACTGATACATCTTTAGTACCTAACACATTTTCCTAACAGCCACTTATTTATTAAGTGGATTGATAAATGGACAGAGAATGAAAATACTGTCATTACTTTTTATTAGATTTAGCAAATGATTGTTCAACCTTTCATTTGAATCTGCCCTTGGGACTATCAAGAACTTCACTGTCTCTATCCCTCTCCACCAGCATTGATTTGCCTGTGTGGTCTTCATTCCTGTCCATGTCATTGTTGGTTTTAGAAAGACTTTGAAGCCTCAGTTCTCTTTACACTACAGATATTGGTAGAAGTGTGTGTGTGTGTGTGTGTGTGTGTGTGTGTGTACCTATGTGTGTTTAACACATCAACAAAAACTGACCTTAACACGACTTTAAAATTTAAATATTTTTGTTGTTTTCTTGCTTCAGACAGGGTCTCACTATATAATCCAGGCTGACATACAACTCAATATGTAGCCCAGGCTCACCTTGAATTTGAAACAAACCTCCTACCTAGGAGTCTGCAGTTGGCATTGCAGGATGCCATTATTATTAGCTTAAAATTTAAATGAACCAATAAAATAAAAATGGTATAAAATATTGCTTCAAGTCTCAATGTTTTCATCTCAATTATATACATTTATTATTTTCCCTCCTAAGTGGTTTATACAGGACAGTCTAGAAGGCCACACCTAACACAGATTTTAGCTACTAAGAAAAACCAGTAGGCACTAAGATATCTTCTTATGCATGCTAGTTTGGTTTTTATTTTTTGTATGGATGAAATAGTTCATTTTCTAATAGCCACAGGCTTAAAATAGTAAGGTTACATAAAATGCTGCTGACCCTAACATGTTTATGCTAAGGCAGTGTGGGCAGTGGGGCATCATTCCTCATCTGGTTTCCATCAAGTAGGGCTTGCATTGCCTCTGCATCTTCACAACTTGGCACTTTCTGGTTTCCTCCATCCTGTCAAGTATCCATTCTACATCTACTTCCTTGAACACTTTTGTAAATCTTTGTACTGGTGATAAAGGACCAAACTTGACTGCTGGAGGATGTCTCAAAAGCCTAATTCATCAGCCCACTTAGCATCTCAAATTGAGAAGGCAGAAAAGTCCATGGTTCAGGAACAGTCAGGGATGGAGACTGGATTGCAACCCTTCATTGTAGTGAGTATTTTCTTTTTTTGAACCCCGGTTATGTTATGTGAATATGTTTTTGTTTTAATCAGAACATTATAGGCTGCTTCAAATTGTCCACAGCAGCTTACTATAATGTGTCTTGTGCTCTGGGAGGAGAGTGATTTGTGCCAGACGCAGATAGTTTAATTCTGAGAGCACTTGAGAGTGTCTGAATAGGAGAGCCCTGAGAGGACCTGTGACGGCTGCTGGTCCCCCTGTTGCTGCCCCCTCTCCTGTTGGTTCCTCTGTTGGTGCATTTGATACTGCATTTGGTTTGCTGGACTGCTGGATATCCTGATGACAAAGACTGGAATTGTCCCAAGGAACTATATCCCTAAGCAGCAGGAAGTAGACTATAGAGGTCTATGCCTCTTTTTTCCCTCTAACATTCTTTCTTTCCTACCGAGTATTGGGGCATTGGAAGGGTTTAAACTAGAGTTAGGGTTGGAAGGGAGGAAGAGGTAAATAATCAAATATGCCTACAATTCATATCTATTCCATGTACTCTGTATAGATGAGCCCTGTATTCTGGAAATGGTCCACCATACTTACTAGCTCAACAAATTGCATATTAAACTGAAATGGTTTATGTTATTTTAAGTGGTTGCCCAAAATTCACAAAGCAGTAGATTTTACAAATAAATAAATAAGAAAATTAATGATCCCAAATATTTAAAAATTTCAAAAATCTTTATAAACAATGCAATCAGATAATTTCAAGTAAAATCTGAGAAAATAAGTACAAAAAGCACCATGCCCCATCAACCTAAATGAACTCTATTCCTTAGTTAACTTATGGTTTTGATGCCGGTTGGTTGGTTTGCATGCTGATCGAAGTGCTGTCAATCTCTCCCCTTCAGAGAAAGTTCTCACAGAAGCCATATTTCTTCTCAGGTTACTCATTCCCAAACTGCTAAAGAAATCCCTTCTCTAAGAATGGGAGTCTGGGTGCATTCCTCCAGAGTTCTGTGGAAGTGGCCAGCCAGTGTTAGCAATGACAATCTTTGCTCTGTATAGCCAGGAAGGTAAGTCAGGTGGAAGTAGACAAGATGGGGAAGGAGGTGTATCTCAGCTCCCTTTCATCTTCTCAGTCACACCCACTCATGGAGAGTCAGCAGCAATAGCACAGCCATCTTCAAAGGAGAGGATGCCAAAGCAAGAGGGGGAGGTAAGTCATAATGACTAATTGGCAAGCCATCTGTCTATGTGTGTTATCTCCCTAAAAACTTCACAGTTTTCCTTTTTAAGATCTCATTGATCTAAGCCTAAAGACTTTAAAGAGTGTAATGTATTCCCTTGTGCTCCTCAGAAAAACTGCCCTTATGGATAAGGGTTGGCTGTCTTGTAGACTTTATCATTATTTTATCAGTTAAGAAGTAAAGACCTGCAAGAGGTTCACATATTTGGCTTTCACTGTCCAATTGCTTGGAAGCAGTAGCATTAGAAACTCAATACTCTAACTTTCCCCATTTTACATTTTGCTAGAATGCTATCTCACTGAAAGAAATATCTTTGTTTTACACTGTGATGCTTTAGGTTTTTATAACCACCTTCCTTTCCTTCCCATCTTGAAACCAGAAACCTTGGATTTTATTCCCTTCCATCAAAACTTATAATCAGAAAATAGCTTATATCTGCCTTTTACCACTAGAGATGAATGAGAAATCATGCTCTGTCCCGTCTGAAGGTGTGCTCCTGTTTGGTCTCATATTCTGAGTTTTGGAATGGACTATCTCTGTGTTAAAAGTCTCTAGAGATTGGAGCTGACAGAATACATATGTCTTGGATTTACTAGAAAGCAACGGATGGAGGCTGGCTAGCTTGACCACAGACATCTGTACTCTATTCTGCACAGGCTAAGAACCTGGTCACTATTCAGTCCACAGATCTGAATGCCTCAGCATTCCCAATCTTCTGTTGAAGGCCTACAGAAATGCAGCTCTTCAGATCAGCCGTAACCTGAAGAAGCTGGAGTCTGACAGGAGAAAGGACATGCAGTGACAGCTGAGATGTGTCCAGTCACAGCAGGGAGTGAAGTTAGAAGACAGCTCTGCACTTTCTCATAGACCTGTTTACATCTGGGCTGCTAAGGAATAATGCCACATGCTCTGGGGAATGAAGAGACTTCTGCCCACAGTTAATCCTCCCAGAAAATACCTACACAGACCTGCCCAGAGGCATGGCTCTAAGTTCATTGAATCCAACCAGGTGACAGGCAAGATCAACAACCACAGTATGCCTATGTACTTGGCACTTGAGTTGTTGAGCCATTATTAGCAACAGAAAATACACACACACCACCCTGTCTCAGAAAACTGTATGTGGGAGAAATAAGTACCTGAGATGAGCATACTCATTTCCTGCAGAGCCTCTGCAGCCAAAACACGCACGAACACAAATGCCAGAGCAGTCCTGAGTTCCCAAAGAGGGCAGTGAATAGGCCTATTATTTTGTTTTCTTTCATATCTGAATAAATGTGCCTTCAGTGTCATTTCTGTCTCCATTTTGGGGTTTCTCTCTCTTGCCTCAGACCTCCTGGGGACTCTGAAGGGGGAACATCTGTGTGTCTGTTTTGCTCCCTTTTTCTAAACCTGCTAAATAGCGAAGAAGCTAAATTTTTAATGTTCCGGAAGCTCTGTGTGTGAAGCAATGATATTGGTTGCAATTGAAGAAGAGTTTTAAGACAGACAATTTTATAGCAACTTACATAATGCATGCCAAAATGTGAGGCTGTTATAGAATCACATCTGCAATTGAGAGCTGCATAATACAGCAATAGTATTTGAATATTTTCAGATTGTAAATGGTGGAAATGTGGTATTAAGTGTTTGTGAGGAGTGAATTATGCCCTATTATACTGCAGACACCCTGGGAGCAGTGGAAGCAGCCGGTGAATGGCGGGCTTCTTTGATTTATTAACAGGGCTAGTTGACTGGGATTATGCTTATTTTTATGTGTGGAACCATTATAAGTTCTGAGGCTGTACAATAAGGAGGACTCACACAGTGAGGAGGGACCATAGTCATATACACCCCTCTGCCTGCCACAGCTCTAGGGCTATTGCATTTTATTTGAGAAGTTTCCATCTATCTATCTATCCAGTCCTACCTATCTATCTATCCACCTATCCAAAATGTAAACAATTCTGCACAGATGGGGAGAGTTTTTTGGGGGGAAGGAAATGTGGACTGGAAAGCTAAGCAGAACTTGATCAGGGATTGTAAACATCATGGTAGAAGGACTATCGATGAATGCTGGAAATTAAACAGTCTCATAGGATGGCAAGAGTAGGCATAATGGCCTGGAACTAAGGAAGAAACATGGACCACACAACAAGCAAGGTTTACGGTTGTAAGAACGACACTGTAGAGAATTCATTCCCAAGGTATCAAAGAACAAAACAAAACAAAAAGCTTAAGTAAAATATGAGTAGTACGCATGCCAAGAGGAAGAAAATGGGAAGCGAAGAGGTCCAGTGCTAACCTCAGTGGGTCTGAAGGTATACCCTGTGCTTTCCACACACACTAAATGCAGTTTTTCAAATCTTAATGATAAAATCTTTAAGCTGAAAAAGCCACAATTACTTTGCAATCTGAAATTCAGCAAAACATCAAGCTTGGTGGTATCCAATCTCCATTCTACAGGAAAAATCCTTACTTTGAGGCTGAAGAGCAGATGAGGAAATGGATGGGATATTGCAGTTTGGTGAGTTAGAGGAAGGGTTGAGGGGAAAGTAAGCAGTAGTAAGAGAAGAATGTTTCACGATATCTCCTTACCCCTTATGATATGCTTCCAAAGAAGACTTGGGTCAATCACTGAGAAGTTCAAAATGATAGGGAAATATGATGCTGGTGGCTATAGCTGAACAGGACTCCTGTGTGGTTTTTATAGTAAAAGTAGTAATGTGGGAAGAGGAACAGTTCTCATTGTGGAGATTTGAGGCAACAGGCTTGCAAGGGTTGACACTGTGTTTATCTCAGCTAGTAAATATATGGAATCACACATTAAAAGTGACATTGAAAAGAAAGTATCAAAAATCACTCAACATTACCATTCAGACCACTCAGTTCCTACTCTACAAAGTCCAGAAGGTAGATGGCACCCAAATATGGACCTCCCATCCAGAATACAAACATAAGTGATGCAAATATCTGGAGTGAAGGGCAAGGTAATGACTCAAAATACTACAAAAAATCACAGGGGATTCAATAGAAAATAACAATTCAGAAATATAAAATCCCACCTTGCCTTCACTATAATTCTACCCAGACATCAGAACAAACTGCTGTGGTATGACCTGGCCCACAGCCCATGGAGTCTGTGCAAACAGATGTAACATTGCCAGAAAGGTAACAGAGGTTCTCAAATACAAAGACAAACACACAGCCAAGCATAACCAAATATCGGGGAGAGCCACACCGTGAAGGAGAGGTGGGAAGCTGGGCAAATAGAACACTGAACTCACAGATACAGAAAATAAAGTAGGCAAGGTATTTGAGTAAATATCACATGCTTTCTCTGAGACTGACAAAGGACATCCCGATCATTTAAAAAGATTCAATTTCATTCTCAGAATCTGAAACTTTAAATCTCTGACAATGGAAGCATGGAATTGTGGAGTATTCAAATGCCTAAAGAATAAAAACAGAATTTAGAGTATGGTAGGGTTGAGTTGGTTTGCCCTGCTTATAATTTAAAAGAACAAATACGTAAAATAGTTTTTGGATACATACAGAAAAATGATCTATAAAATGGTCATTAGAATATGGAAGGCAAAATGGACTGTTCAAATACAAGCTTTCAAAGTCCACCAGGACTGAGAAATTTTTAATTTTTAAAATAAAAGATCCCATAAAATGGTAAACATTATTTTTAAAAATGAAAGAGAATGCAGAGAAACATCATATTAGGATTAAAAGTTACAAAGCTGATAGGAATGTTCTAGGAAGTCACCAGAGAGAATAAACAGTTGTGAAGGGATTTCCACATCATACAAGTGCTGATGTGACACTTGCCTCAGTAAGGCTGGATGTGGGAAACTCATCTCCCTCAGCATCGCCAGGGTAAACTGTGTTGAATAATATTGTTAGTTAGTTTTTGAAGGAAGATAAAAATATTTGATGCTTTATATTGGTCATGGCTATTTTTCTGTAAGTCTGAAGGAGTAAGTAGGACATGTATTCCAGGATGTAAAATTACACTTCTAGAAGGAAATGAGATTAAGAAATAGTAGTGAGCGAAGAAATCTTATGTGTATTACTAAGTCTAAATGCACACTATTCACCGGGTATCAGCAGGAAGCCAAACTCATGAATGACTGTTACAATAAAACATAACAGAACAATGCACTAATGATTATTTTGTTGCATTTTTTCTTTATTAAGGGTCTTAAACATTGTCCTGTCTGCTGATACCCTGTTGTCTGAGTCATCCTTTTCTTAGTCTGAGATTTTAACTTATTTCTCTGTATTTGTGTTTTAATAGCAGATAGACTACAAACTCCATAAGTTATATAAATGAAATAATCAATTTATTAATTTAATAATGAGGCAATAGTAAGCATTTTAAAAATACTAGTTAGAGGGTGGGACGTGTTGACACACGCCTTTAATCCTAGCCCTTGGGAGGCAGAGGCAGTCGAATCTCTGTGTGTTCAAGTTTGAGGCCAGCCTGGTCTACAAAGGCAAGTCCAGGACATCCAGAACTATTACACAGAGGCACCCTGTCTCAAAAAACAAAACAAAACAAACAAAAAAACTAGTTAGCTAAGAGAAACTAACTCTCTGTGATACCATGTGGGAACAGACATCATGGAGTTAACTGGAAGGAAGAAATGAGGCTTAAATGAAGAAACACACAGAACTGTGTTATCTTAGAAAAATGAATGTGGTACTCCTTAAAAAGAGAAGCCTTAAAGTGCCAGCAAGCAGATGAAAACAGACATCCAGCATCTCTGTATTCTGCACTCCCTGCTGGGACACAAACTCATGCAGAAGACCAGGTCTGAGGAAAAACTGTCAGCTATGTCAGGCCAAGGCTGTGTACTCACTGGCATGAAAGTCAAATGAAACACAGGATTGATTCAACTTTTCCTCTTTCCACAAAAGTACTATAGATAAGAAAGGCAAGAATCACAAAAAGACATGAAAAAAGAAAAAAAAAACCAGAAAACCAAATATTCCCAAGATGTAAATGTACATGTAGAACAGATACTTTATGAACACTAAAGAAAAATACTATGTTCAACTATGCTATGAAACAATGCTGCAAGCATAAATACAAGGACAAAAATTATTGTATAATAACAATTTGAGGATACTCATTGTGTGAAAAAATGCACTCAAGAAGCCAATGAAGTAAAAAACAAAACAAAACAAAAACCAAATGAACAAAAAAACCCCACAGATGTGGAGGTGGCATAGAAGGGACCATGAATAATAGTAAGGTCAATAAGACATATAATGAAAACACAATATAAAAACTGAAATAAAAGGAAGTAGTTAAAGGGATGAAAATGAGTAGAAATGAAGGTTTATTCTGCATGAAATCAAAGTCTATAAAAGGAAAAATATAAATCATGAAAATAAAATATTTAAAGAGGTCACTCAAAAACACTCATTTAAGATTTCTAGAAGAAATTATTTTTCACCACTAACCTGTACCCTGGAAGACACAGGATGAGTCAGTCTAAAATAAAGGTGCTGTGCTTAAGAATTCAAAAATGATTCCTCAGGGAATTATGAACAATAATCAATTCACTTATGAAAGGAAGGAGAAATAAGCAACAGACAAGGCCAGATGCATCATCTCCATGGCAACATTCAACAGCAAGGACAGCTGGGCAACACCTACAAATTGCTTGAGGATAGAGACTGACCTATGTATTTTATCTCTAGATCAGGTGTCAATCAATTATTATATCAACTGACAAGTGGTTTTCAGCGTGCAAGAACTCAGGAAAGATTTTCTTATGTGAACTTGTGAAAATTTGACTTCTCATCAGAGTTAATCAAAATAAGAGTCAGAGCTCTCCAGCAAGGGCATTGGCAGGTGCTATGTCTAGATTAAACTGTGTCAAGACCAGATATGTGTCAAGGTCACAGGTTAAGGCAGGAGCAGTAAGTCTGCAAATATTGAACTGCCCCAAGCATTTTAAATTGGGAAAGGAAATTCAGTTGAAAGACAAATTTCTAAAGATTTGACATCCTATTAAAGTATAAAGATAAGCATTAATGAAAATATAAACAAGACAAATTAGTGGATGAAGAACAATGCCAACCCTAGACTCCCAACAATTGCCTCTAAAATATTTAGTATGTGTGTATGTGTGTGTGTGTGTGCACATGTGTGGGTGTGGATATGCTAATCCATTCACCCACATGTGGAGGCCAGAGGTTGGCTTTGAGTGTCTTGCTGTCTTTTTCCACTTTATTACTTTGAGGCAGGATTTTGCACTCCACCTGGAGTTCGGAGTTGGTTAGCCTGTCTGGAAATCAAGTCTCCAGGACCTAACTGTTTTGTCCTTCTTCAGACAAAGGAGTTACAGATGAAGGATGCCACACTAGGCCTTTGGTGGGTGACAGGGATTGGAAATCAGGACGTCATCTTTGAGCAGGAAGCATTTTATCCTCTGATCCATCTTTTCAGTCCCAACACCTGTCTAAAGCTTTGAAACTAGTACTATAAAGAAAAAGGTGCAGAAGTATTTTAGTATCCGAATTATGAACAGATTATAGAAAACACAAAATTATCTTAAGAGGTTATAAAGTATTAATAATTAATCCACGTATATATGCCATGCCAATAATTTAAAGTAGCCAATTATGTTTTAAAGGAAAATGCATTTTAATGTAAGTTGTACTGAAGCAAAATCCCAGTTCATTAATACCATATTTAATACCATAGAGTACATATAAGCAGCATTTTTAAATAGCTCAAAAATATTAAAAGGTTTAAATTGGAATAAATTTTCCAGAAAACTCAAGGAAAGAGAAAGTGATAGTCATGATGAAAGTATGGCAAACATTTAAACTATGAACATGCAGTCCCAAAATGCAATGCTACCCTATCTCTTTTAGAATACAATGAGTTAAATCCCAAATAAAATTGTAATTAATAGGTGTCTGTGTACGATTAGCATGGATCTAACATTTTAAGACAGAATAAACAAATAAAGTCACATTGATGTTATAATTTGTCACCTTGTTCCAGACATTAAAATCAAATAACTTGATATTTTCCTAAAAGTGTATTCTAGAAATATAAAATTCCTAAAAACTCTCTGAATCTTATTTTGTGAACACAGCCCTAAGCTTCAAGCAACAATCAGCTGAAGATACTGAGGCACAGTTGGTCTGATAAGGACTCCCCACATAGGTACAGTAGTAGATCAGTCACCAAAGGGTCCAACATACTAAGTAACAAATCACACTTTTGACATGCTGTACAAATTTCATAATTACTCTCAGTGAGAGGAAAACCATCCAATCCCAGTGTCTAATAAATATTGGACTCTTTTTTTGTGCACATGTCAAACTGAAAATTAAAATTTTTCAGAGACATAGATGAAGGTATGATGTGAAAATTCTGTTCCCAAAGACCAAACTGGGTCTGAGTTAGCAACACACAGAATAAAGACAGAAAACTACTCAGGGTGTGAAATGGGCAGAAAACAGGAGGAGACAAGGAATTATCATATAGAGGAAAATGTGACCTCTGACAAAGACCAACAGAGAGGGAAAATCTGCTTGTGTTAGAAAATCGAAACATTAAGCAGAAATGGCTATAACATATGTAGAAATGAAATGAGATTTAAACATATTAGATAAACAAGACAAAGCAGAATAAGGAATAAGGAACAGACACTCAAAGAAAACTGAATCAAGTAAAATATAATAAAGCCCAGTAGCACAAGTTAGAAAAAGCAACTAAGTGAGAGAAAATAGTATTAATAAAGAAGAAAAAAATGAACCATAGACTAATATTTATAATCGATAAATTCTCTGAATAAGGAAAACTAGAAATTCAGAACTGGTTTAATATCTAAAACTGCACCCAAGGAAACATCTAGAAATGGATAAAGATTAAGTGGGCACTGTGCATATTAAAGAAGAAACCTAGAATGCAGAGCTTTGAGGCTGATCCTAGAAGAATCACCAGCTTTAATAGATAAAGATAACAATCCTCACAAGCTATAAGCAAATGATCAAAGGCCTGGCATTGACCACATAATTAGATTAATATTAAAGGTTTTTTTAAATACCTAAAACAAGGAAAAATGGAGCAGAATTTTATAAGAAATAATTCAACGTAAAGAGTATGAAGTTAGAATTTGATTACCCCGTGAATCTCACATCCAGATATCAAAGCACAGCAGAGGGTAAAATTGTTAGGGACCGAGGAACTGCATCCATCAGCCCTGAATACAGAATCTCCTAACAGATGAAAGTAATCTGCAAAGGGATGGATAGAAAGATTCAGAAGATGATGACAAAGGACACTTTACAATTTACAAATGCATCCTGGGACTTAAAGTGATGACGGAAGCTGGGGACCAAGGAGATACCTCAGCCAGTGATGTGCTTCCTGTTAAAGCTTGAAGAGCTGAGTTTGACACCAGACAGTCATTTTCAAAGCTGGGTGGGACAGCTAGTCTCCTAGTGAGACAGCCTGTCTCAGAAAATAAGGTGTATAGCAACGAGTCAGGAACACATGTACGCATGTGTAGAAATGATGCTTGGAAATTAATTTGTGATGTATTATGAAAAGCTGTAAACATTGTCAAAAAGTACCAATGAAGAAATTGAAATAACAAGAAGAGATGGTACAGAAAAAAAAAAAGCTTCACTGCTGTGCAAACAATAGGTAACAGGTAGATACTTCAGAGAACCCCAAAGGGGCAAAAGATAAATCAGATTTTTAAAAGTTTTTGAAAGTTTAAAAAACAGGAGTTGAAGCACTGTCAACAAAGATATGAATACAATAGTTACTGCTAGAAGAAAAGTGGAGACAGGACTGATGAAATGGGTCTGTGGGTGAGGGCGACTAGCAAGGCTGACAAGTTAAGTTTCATCCTCACGTCCCAGTCCCACAGGCTAGAAGGAGGGAGCTGACTTACACACATCGCCTTCTGAACTTGATCATACCTTCTCCCCAGATAGATAGATAGATAGATAGATAGATAGATAGATAGATAGATAGATAATAGATATAGACAGACAGATAGATAGATGTAGACAGACAGACAAATAGATATAATGACATAACTGATGTAATCAAATGATTGCTTCAAACAACAAACATGTTGATTTAGTTTGTAATAATATAAATATAAAAGCAACAAACTCCTCACTTGAAACATGTGCTTTACAAGAAAAAGATATGGAAAGAAATTCAGAAACATGAAAAATATTAGACAGAGAATGTTGGAGAACAGAAAACCAAACAATGTTGGTACTTTGTGAAGAAGCATACCCTCTGTACCACTAAGCACTCAGTAGAGATTACTTTTCAACATCAAACCCCATAATTCACAGTAACTGATCTGCCCATAAAAATTTTATTGATAAATAACACAGCAGCTACCTTTAGGAACCAAAGGTTCCTGTGACATATGAACAGACCAGCCAGACTATGCTGCAAAAAAGTGAGAGTAAGAGATGGTGGCTGCCCACCAGGTGCATAAAAATGAATGATCAAAACACACTAGGATGTGGTTCAAGTTGGTAGAGCACTAGACTAGTAGTCGAGAAGCCCAGCATAACATAAGTCAGGTGTGCCAGCACAAATCCCTAGACCCAGCACTCAAGAGGCAGAGGCAGGGGCATCAGAAGTTTAAAGTCATTCTTGACTGCATAGAAAACTGAAGGTAAGCCTGAACTACATAAGACTAGGACACCATCTCAAAAGACCAAAACAAGAAAATTGTTTTGTACAAGAATTTGATTTCAACTTTACATACTGACAATACAAATTATGTAGTTTTTTTCTCCTTTATAAGGTCTTATCCCTAAAACTGATGATAATCTGGGTTATAAAGAAAACAGTGGAAATTTTAAACTATTAGAAAGACAAAAGCCACCATGATTAAAATGCACAAAAAAGAACTATGTCAGGCAGGCAAAAGGTTATTGTGTAATTAAATGCTGATTTCTGTAACTCCCATATCTGGTTATGATCCTTGTTCTGAGAATCTCCTGTCTCAATGTTGCGTAAACTCTGCTCCCCAATTGTCCCATGGTGTGCCAATAAAGTGGCTTACAACCAATCGATGAGTAGGGGAGAGAAAAGGGCTGAACTTCCTGCCCTCCAGTGGGAGAAGGAGTTAAAGAAGAGAAGATGGAGATTAAACCAGGAGTAGAGGTCCAGGAGACATAAGGAGGATTCAGCTGGATCAGGAAAAGCATTAAACTGCAAGTATCTCTGTAGGGAGTTAGATTAATTAAATTAGATTTAGAAAATATCTAGGGGTTTCTGATACAGGCTCTTAATTCGGGGCATGAAGATCAAATTGGATATGAGCGATTAGCTTATCAGCTTGTGGAAAAAC
This sequence comes from Lophiomys imhausi, assembly GCA_907164525.1. Taxonomy (NCBI): domain Eukaryota; kingdom Metazoa; phylum Chordata; class Mammalia; order Rodentia; family Muridae; genus Lophiomys; species Lophiomys imhausi. Next base: position 5,548,253 of record CAJQZJ010008587.1, on the reverse strand, counting down.
AAGGATGAAGTCAGGTGAAAACAGGAAGCAAACAGGAGACTTAATGGACTGAAAAACAAGGTTGAAGCCAGGAAAAACAGGAAAGACTTAATGGACTAAGAAACAAAGTATCTGGCCTGGCATTGTTTTCAGCTTCTAAGTGGGTGGAGCCCAAATTAAGCTGAAACAGATGGAACAAGGAGAGATCCTATTTAAGGATGGAGCCACAGCCCCCCCCCCCCCATGCGAGAGAGCTCCGAGAGTGCTGCTGAAAAAAGTGCTGGCCATCAGTTGATGGCCAGATCTCCCTGAGGCAGAAAGAAGCTGGTGAGCAAAGAAAGCCTCAGCAAGACAGCAAAAGGCCAAGGACTAAACCCTGTGGCTCAACTTTTGCCTAGAGGGGTTTGACCTGTCCAAACAGTGGCCTAAACGAAACTGTGGCTGGCTGTAAGGACTCTAAGGCAGAGCGGTATAGTTGCTGATGTGAAGGGGCTGGGGTCTCTCAGAAAGAAGAAAGCCTTAAGCCTTATTTAAGGTAAGACTGTGATAGCCAACTTACCCTGATTAATCTACATCTGAGACATTCCAGAAAAAAAGACTACCAAGTGCTTTAAAGGGTCTACTACAGAAACTGTGTTCCTGATGACTGAGGACCTGCCCCAGAGACTGTATCCTTCTAAAAGGTTAGATAATTGTAATAGTTATCAATAGGTTTAGTGGTTAGGTTAAAGGGGTTGTAGGAATTTGTAGGGTTGATAGTTAAGAAATTGTTGGTATTTGTTATAAGTGAATTTTGTTAATAAATAAATAATTAATAATAATTAAAATGTTTGGTTACATGTCTCAGGGATTTTGCCAAAGAGGGAGTCAGCCTAGCATAGATGGCTAAGAGCAAATTAAAATTACTCAGGATTGTGTTGTAATGCCATATTAAACAAATTATATAATAGAGTCTCAATTATTTGGGTGATAACTAGGTTAAGAGAGAAATTGCCAAACAAATGCAATGTTTTATAAATTTATACTAACACTATCAAGAATGAAAAGAAATATTTAAAAAGGCCACTTGGTGTGAAAATTCAAGTCTTCTATTAATCCTGTAACCAAGGGAGAGATATAATGTAAAATGACAAACTTTCCTAAAGAGACAATAAGAGGAACAAAGGTCATAGCTTGAGGGGCATACTGAAATCATGGAAAATTGAACAGCATTGGTCACTTTTATTAGTAAGCATGAGAATGCAGAGTGTGTCAAAGTTTTCTCTCTCAGAAAAACACACACAAAACATACAAAAACACAGATACCATACACGTATAACATACACAACACACACAAAGCACACATACCATATATATACATATTACACATCCAGATAAACCATACTGTACACACATATATATCCCATAAACATACCATGATACCACACACACAACACATTTACTATACATACACACATACTCCGACACATCACCCACACACTCTCTCTCTCTCTCCTCTCTGCAAATACACATAAACAAACACATACCACATAAACATCACCACAGAGAGAGACATAAATTACACACATACCACATACAAACACACACACACACACACAGAGAGAGAGAGAGAGAGAGGGAGAGAGAAGAATAGAATTGAGAGAATAGAGAAATAGCAATAGAGCTGAGGAATAAATCAAAATCCTACTCTAGTTTAAAAAATATTAAATAGAAACTTCAGTTAATTTAATCAAGAAACAAACAAACAAAAAACCACACTACAAAGTAAAGCATGATAAGAGAAAATGACTTTTACAATAAGTAGATTTTTATTAAAGTAAAATACATTATGAATGCTTTATCATAAAATTGAAAATCCAGATGTAATGATGGTCTGGAAAAATGCAACTATCAACTGATATAAGAATATTATAGGCAAGAAAGATGGTATTTACTACTACAAATATGTAGGACAAATCCCATGGGTACAATGTGAGCTTGTCAATGTTTAAGCATGCTTCATGAAATAAATATGTAAATTTACATCATATCTAACACATATGCAGGGGAGCTCTGTCATCAACACAATCCTATACTCCAGTATAGATATCTAGTCAATGCTTTTTGATGTGATTGTTCATCCTTATGTCCTCCCTACATGCCCATGGTGGTAAAAGTTCTTCAAAGAATTCAGAGATGAACACTGAACGCACTTATAGCATTAATGCCCTCTTCTATGAAAGTCCCCACAGGAAGCTTGTTGAGCCCAAATCAGGCTTCCTGATGTGGCTTTCTGAAAGTGGTGACAGGCCACTGTGTCCTGGAAAAGAGACCCCCACTGGTAAGGAAGGACATTCAAATCAACCATGTGCCCTCGGGGTAGGTGTCCCATGAAGGACCCAAAAGGGTGCATGACTTTCACATCTGAGTGGTATTATTTCCATGTCCACTGGCCCACCATGGCCCAATTACCATTTTTAATGCCACTGTGTTATAGGAAGGTCATTAATATTTGATGAAAAGCTATTGGTCAAAATGTAGTGAATGTTTGAATATAGCTAATAATTATCAGATCATTCTTAATATTTACTGAACACTTCAGTGTACTAAACACTCTAAATAATATATTTGTGTTATTATTCACTCTACACAACAGCTTCATAAGGAAACTACAGGATAATTCATCTATTTCATGGTCTTAAGTTGCTGGTATGTTATCTTAAACAATATTCAGAACTAGTGTAATTAATTTTCTGATTCAGCCTCCTTCTTACGAGGGGTTCCTCCAGCATTTCAAATTATCATATTTTTATGAAGTCCTTCAAATTCAGAAAGGATTTAGTTAGAGCTTTGTTCACAGTGAGTAAACACTCTTATTCTGGAGTTATTAATACATTTCCAGAAGGTTCCTACTTGGCCAGGAGCAACCTAATGTCCAACAGCACTATCATGATTTTACAATCTTCTGGTATGAAAAGCATCACGTATCTTTTCTTAAAGATGATTTCAAATAAAACAAAAGAATTTAAATTATTTTATTATTTGAAAGTTTCATATGTGCATATTAAGTGCTTTGAGCAAATCTCCCTGTCCTGTTTTCTAACCTCCAACCCTTTCCCACCCCACTCCACTTTTCTCTACCAACTTCATGTGCTCTTTTTTCATTTAAATGGAAATAGTCCATCTAGTGTTACCTGTATACTCCTTGTGTGGGACCACATGCTGCAGTGTTAGTAGCCTCTCAGAAAAAAACTGACTCTACCTCCCCAAATAAAAAGGTAAATACTCAGTGTGTAAAGACTGTATAAAAATGTCTTCTCAGATGAGTCTAAGGATGTGGAGAGAATCAAGGCTGCAAGCCACAGGTTTATTATTTTGAGTAATAGGTGAGCTGGTGAAAGAACTCTAATCATAATAGGCATCATAGAAAGTACATGAGAGATATGAAAACTTCATAGTGTATAGTATTGAAAAATGTCTTATTAATTCTCTTTCTTGTTTTTATCTTTTTGTAGGTTGTCATCATATATGGGAGTGCCTTATATTTGCATATATATATCATTATATTTAATAAATAACTTGTTTGTAATTCTCCAATATTCAGCAAATCTCAGTCGCTAAGCTTCTCTACAGACTTTACGTTTCATTTTGTGGTTTGTGCACACATACTATCACATTTTATGTATTTGTATGTAAACACACATGGCAAAGCTTTACATAGAGATTACTGTGTGTGTGTGTGTGTGTGTGTGTGTGTGTGTGTGTGTGTGTGTGT
>CAJQZJ010008587.1:5487498-5541660 GCA_907164525.1 Lophiomys imhausi | reverse complement strand
TGTGTGTGTGTGTGTGTGTGTGTGTGTGTGTGTGTGTGTGTGTGTGTACACTTGTGTATGCGTATTTCTATGAGAAGAGCTTAAAAGTTCGGAAGGTTTTTGTTTTTCATAAAACTGTTTATACAAATATTTCATCTTTAACTGATATGAAAGTCTATGATTTCTAAACCAGGATAGCCTGGGTAGCATTAACTGAACATACTTTTGGGTGAACACTGGAAATGACAACACAGACAGGAGAAGCAGATTATGATAGAGCTCTTTGCTAGCCATGGTGGTCCATGTGTGTGGAGCAAACTCTGTGGTAGCAGAATGCCCTTCCCAACTCTGTGGGGCTCTTGTTTGACTGATGAATTTTAGACAGTGTACAATTTAAGGTTAGGAGGAAACTATATACCACCAGTTTAATAGACTTTTGTTTTTAACAAGATGAAAGCAACCCAAAATATTTAAATTGTAGCATCAATTTCTTGTGTGTAAATGTGTCAGTTATATTTTGTATATTAGGTTGCTTTCCTTACATCAAACTTTCAGTTATGGTATAATACTATACAAAAAAAGAGGGAAATTAAACATTTTACATTTCTTCATTTATTGTCTTGTAGCCCCCAATACAACTGAATGTCACTTGTCTTATTGTTTAATCAAATAAAGGAGTGCCTTAGACTTATTATTTATGAGACTCTCCCTTTTTTGTCTGCTGTTCATGAGCTTTGCCTTTTTCTGTTTCATCATTGACACCCTGTTCATTCATTATGCCAACACCTCTTTATGTCCTTGTTTTCCATAGTTGCTTGTCTCTCCTGGACACCATATCATGTCATAAGCTTTCTCCATTCCACTTTGCAGATTTATTGTTCTTGAGCTAGAAAGGTCGCTGAGCTCTTTCTTTTTATGTTTACTTATTACTTCAGGTTACATCTCCATCACAGTATCATCTTTCCACCCCTTCCAGTCCAGCCCTCCCACCCTCTACCCCCTATCCTTTCCAACACACTCCTCTGGAATGGAGTGTCCTTACATATCAGTTCCCCCCCCCCGCCCCGCCTCCAAGTTCAGCAGGCATATGGAGGCCAAGAGCCTCCTCATACACTGGGGGCCTACAAGGCAGCACCACTAGGGCAAAGTGTCTCTTGGACAGGTAACAAAGTCTATATTCCTGTTTCCTTTGGTGCATTGGCTGTAGTATAGTTATCCTGTAGTATATGGTCAAAATCAGATTATAAGTGATTAAATTCCATGTGCATCCTTCTGAGTCTGGGTTAGCTCACTCAGGATGAGCTTCTCCAGTTCCATCCATTTGGCTGCAAATTGCATGATTTCATTGATTCTGATGGCTGAGCAGTATTCCATTGTATAGATGTACCATAGTGTTTTAATCCATTCCTCAGTTGTGGGACATCTGGGTTGTTTCCAGTTTCTAAATATTACAAATAAGGCTGCTATGAACATAGATGAGGAAACATCCTTGTGGTTTGGCTGAACTCTTAAAGGCTAAGCTCACAACAAAAATGTCAACATTTGTTGTTTTTTCTACTGAAAGAGTTGCTGACTTGTGGCTCATAGTTGAAGTATCCTTTTCTAGAAATTTTCTTGACCATAGACAGTCATCTTACTAAAAGTCTCATTCTATTCCAAGGATGTCATACTTACCATTATGGGTTAGTGTGAGATTTAAGACTACAGTCCTCTTGGATGACTCGTTTTCCCTTCAGACATTCTTGTAGGACAGTCCAGTTTATCTTTCTGCCCAAGTCTGCCTTTCCACTACCTCATAGTAATAGGTTAGAAAAATGTTCATTTAAAAGTCTCACAGGCAAATTTTCATTCCAAAAGACTTCACCCTAAGCACTGTTCACCCACTAATACTGTTATCTAATTTCTTATTATCCTTTTCAAACTTCTCCGTGACTTTGCCTTGGTGAATAAAACTGGAAACATAGAGACTGAGGCTTTCATTGCCTGTCTCACCTGTTCAGTTAATCAGGAATTGGAAAATTGGTTATGGAATTGTCTAGCTTCACATAGTTATGTCTTGTTTGGTTTTATAGAAATGTTAAAGGAATTTGGAGAAAGAAGTGAAAGATTTTATTCTCTGTGTGATAGGTAGGAGTGTGGGCTCTGTATGAGCCTCCTTCTTGACAGGAACACAGAAGTTAATGAGTGTGTGTGTTTGTGTGTGTGTGTGTGTGTGTGTGTGTGTGTGTGAAATAGCACACCAGCATAGTATAACAATAGAGAATAAAAATTGACTCAGTCTAGAGTTGCCAACTATTGTCTTATGAAATATCTCTGACGTCTACAGAAAACAATCTGCATAATTAATTGATATTTATGATTAACTGATATTGATTGATGTAACTTTGCATTACTAAATTTTTAAGAGTTATACCAATTTTTCCCACTAAGATTTGACAATTTTTACTTGCCTAGGGAGTTGCAACATTGGAGGATTTAACTTGTATTACACTGTTATGTACTACAAGCTAAGGGGTGACTATGGGTAGATTTGTGGAAGACATTTGTACTTTAACAAAACATTTAAGGACAAGTAATTACCAATGGACAGATAGGTCCTGGAACCCTTGGAACCCATCAAGAGTCAAATGATCTAGGCTTCTGTAACTCCTGATTAACCCAATTCTACTGACTCAATATGCTATGTATGATAAGATGTTGAATGTGTGAATATTAAAGCCAGAATATATCTATAAAACAGTGATCTTGAAAATGTTTTGGGAGTTTCATTTCAACAAATGTTTGCTGTCATAAATTTGCATAGTCTCATTTGAATATGAGCAGATAAAATCATTAATACATACCTAGGATCCTTGAAATACAATCTCTCTCAGTCTTAATTTAGGACTGAAAAATTAATCAAATTCAGAAATAGACAAAGAATTGTGAACAATTTATTTTTCTTTTTGTTTTAATTAATTCATCTTTTCAAGTTACATCTTGATCAACATCCCCCCCTCCTCCCCTTCAGGTCCCACCCTCCCTCCTTCCCTCATGACCCCTTTTTTTTTAAAAAATGTAGCTGACCTCTGCTTTCTATAAATCTAACATTGATAGACATATTTTCATAAATTGAGAATTAGACTTCTTAGTGGCCAAATACCAATTATGAGCTTCTAGCTGAGCAGCTGCTGCCTCTTCTACCTTGCCATTCTTACAGGAAATATTCGCTGTGATTTCTGTGACCATACAAGTTTTTTTTTTTTTTTCCTTAGAAAGCTCCCAAACACTGGCATATGCCTCAGTTTCATTTATGAGACAACTTTAATATAGTAGCAATTTTATCAAACCAAGAATGCATCTACTTACATGTTTGCCCAGACCAACTTTTATGATAATACTGGTATTATTCCTTTGATTTACTTTAGACGAACATTGCTTTACTACTGACATGCAAATAATGTTAATTTTATTCTTGCCTTTAGATCTGACATGAAGAGCTTGAATGTTTTATGGACTGTGTTTGTTCTTCCAAATGACCATCTGTACCTGAGCAGGGTTTTTATAACAGGTGAGGCAATGCCCTCAGAATTAGATATTTCTAATAAATAATTTATCACTCACAATTTGATTATCTTGGCCATGGTCCTAATTATAAGCAATTTTCTGGCAATTTATAGAAGCTTGAAAACAATCAAAATTCCCTTCAGTTATTGTTGGTAGTCCTTGTTACTGTTTCTACTTTATTGATGAAGAACTCTTGTGTATCTCTGCTTTATAGCTTTGCAAGAAATTAATTAAAATGTAGAGGTAAGAAAGGTGTTTTATGAACCATATTTCATTTTGGCATCTTTAGAAAATATTTTTGAAATGAAAACATAATTACAACATTTTTTCCTTTCTATTTCCTCCTTCCAAACCCTCCCATGTAACCTTCACTGCTCTCCTTAAACTTCATAGATTTTTAAATTGTTATTACATGAATACTTAGGAATATACATCTATGTTTCCTGGGATGACCATCAGACACTGGACAACAAATTGGTATTCTTTTCCCTGAGGAAGACAACCTCTCTGTTCCCAGCAATCCTCAGTTGTATGTAGGTCTTTGTATAGGACTGGGACTTCATGTGCTTTACCTGTCCACTTTAGTATATCTAACGGAGTCATTGTTGTTCAGTTCACATTTAGGCAGTCATGTTTATGAGACTTTATGAATGTAACTTCTGATGTTACTTAGAGATGGAATCTCAGTGCATTCCTTGATCCTCTGACTCCTCAAGGCACGGTTTTCCCCTTGTTACGTGGGTCTTGAGTCCATTTAGAAATCTGTTGGTTGTTCCAAAGATAGTCATGTCACTATTGTATCTATAAGGTGTTTTTATTATTCTAGAATTTGGTATGGTTCATAAGTATCATATCTATGTAGGGCTGTTGATTGCCTCCCTCCTTCTGAAGGAATAGAGTACCTTCTTGAACCATGAAAGAGAGTCCTTGGAGAGAGACACTTGTGTCATTTCTAGCTCAGGGGCCTCTGTGTTTTATGACTGAAGTGTATGATGCCTTCAGCTATAGAAACTTACCTTCCATGTCTGGAAAATAACTAAGGTGGCAGTAATAGACTTATATTTTGGTAGTTTTGGGACAACCCTGCCAAATAATTCAATAGATAGCTTCTCATGTCTGATACTGGCATGTTTTTGAAGTGATATTTGACTCTAATGGGAAGCATCATCTGCCCAGATATTATAAGTTCATTAAAATGTATTTTTATATTTATACACTAAATAAAGTGTATTGTGTTATATTTTAGGTAAATAGATAATAGTATTATTACTTTTGGCTTTTTGGACATTCATATTATTTTTTCTCCTCCCTTATTTCCTCTCCCAAAATAATCACTTATTTTTCCATTTTCCCTTTCAAGTAATTTGCTCCCTACTATTCTCCTGTGCCCTCCTCCTCAATCTGCATTTACCTCCCTCTGCTTCCCTTCAAGGCACTCCCTTACTTACTTCACCAATCTAGAGCCTCACCTTTATTTTGTAGTCCTGGTATTATGTCTTCTTGATTCATTCCACTTGTAGGGCTTTTCTTTAGGTTCCTTGATTACACTACAGGGTTTTTTCAATTCCACCTTCATTTCAGCTTGAGCTCCATTCAGTGTTTCTATATAATGACTGAATTCTGTCCTCAAGCCTTGGATCATATGGTGATTTCCAGGAGCTTTTTGCTTCTGTTTTCTTGGGCATCATTCAGGTGTTTATTTTAAAGGTTTCTTTTTCTCCACTATGTCATTGAGCTATTTCTTTTTGTACTTTTAAGATCCTTGAATTCTTTGAAGAAGTTTATGATTGTTATTTTAAATTATTTGTCTTAGGGTTTGTCTTGGTAATTCTCATTGGCAAGCATTTCTACAAGCTTAGTAGGATTTGGAGAGAAGATACTAGTTGATCTGTCAGAGTTAGTATTTATATTCTTGACATGAGATATGGGCATGTATTTCCTTTGTTAATTCTGAGTTTGTTACAGACAGAGGAAGTTGGGAATGAAGGGAAAATGTTGTGGTTCCTTGGGTCTAGAGGTTGGAAATGGCCTGGGTAGAATCAGGGACTAGGCTGATATTCAGGATGTGTCTAGGTGAACAGGTTGGGTATAATATGGCAGAGTCCTGTGATATGTGGGTTAGGTAGGGAGGATCCTGGCCCAGGCTTAAAGCTCCTTTGCACTGAAATTAGTCAAGTCCAACCGAGGCTGGGTACACTGGCTGTGGGGCTCACACTAAATCTAGTGGCTTATGGAAAAGAAATGGATGAGAAGGTCAGGGATCTTCACAAGGCTTGACCATGGTGGAGAAATCTGGGTACCAAGTGGCATGGTGGAGGTGGTCTAGAAGGAACCTGTGAATGCTTACATATAGGGTGGGCTCTGGAAGAGGCCTAGACCTTGACTGCCACACATGGGGATTGATCAGATAAAATGGACAACATATGTGAGACTTGGACTAAATCATGTAGATTTCAAAAGTGAGGATGGGATAGTTAGGGGTACTCACTAGGCTCGACCCTGAATGAAGATATTGAAAGTCTATGAATCAGGTATGAAATTGTAAAGTTTTCATATTAATTATATTAGTTGATTTAAAAATAAACATGTGTAGAAACATGAATGTGTAATAAATAAATGCTTAAAAACTCATCAGTAAATTAATCAACTTTTACATGAAAATTTCAAGAGTATTTGAAATCCTACTCCTTTTGGGTAGGGTGAACTAAACTGAATGAATCCATGCATATCATTTAAGATGGTCAAAGTAGTTAATGGGAGTACTGGATTCCAAAACCAAATCTGTCTTTCACTAAAATTTACTGTTTCCCCATTCATTTTGCCCTACTGTGTACATCCTGTTATTTCATAAAATATATATCTAGAGGAAAAAACAGCAAAAATATTATTAGAGTTCTGTGAAATTTCTAGATAATGTTTGTGCCTTATTGCATTTTAGATTTCATCCAAACAAAATTAAAATGTCATTCATTTTCAAGGTTACCCTTCACTGTAGATATTTGTCATTGTCATGAACTCTTTAACCTGGAGAAGATTCCATTACTGAAATGTAAAGTTTTCTTCAAAGATAGATATCTTGGGTTAGCTAAAGGAACATAGAACAAGGTGAGTGAAGACTCCAGGTAATGAAATATAGAACCATTAGAAACTTGCTAACACAGGCACACTAACATGAAAGAAGAAAGAAAACTCACATCTGTTCTTCTCAGTTTACATAGGTTGAGCAGAAGAGGATTTGGGGCTGCATGTGAGCACAAGCAAATCTGTGGCAGATTAATATAGTTAATAGGTCTTTGAGAATCACTAGTGCAAAATCACTTTAAATCAAACACTGTTAGAAAATAGATGGACTGCTTAGGATAATTAAGAAATACAAACTAACAGTCATTCAAGCATGTCATTTTGTTAGGTACTAGGCAGTCTATCACAGTTATTTTCTAAGTTAATCAGAAATCAAGTTGCTAAAACACACAACATTTGCTTATCCAATATAAAGAGTTAGATAGGTGGTCTTCAAAAACCTCAAGAGATCTGTAGAATATGACATTCAAAAAATATGTTTTTAACTTAAAATATTTTTAATATCGAGACATGTCAGCTCCTGCCACCACCCCTATTCTACTACAAGTAGATGGTGAGCATCAAAGAATCTCCAATTGGAGATGCTTGAATTATTGGCAAGCCTGTCACTTGGCAAGAAAAATCTCTTGCTTCAACTGTAGACAGACTGCTTTCCAAAAAGTATAAATCGTGGAAGCAGGTAAGTTGACAGCCTAGCTCTGCCAAGACAGTATAGGCAAGTCCTACATAATTTCTGCTTTAAAATTAATGTCTGTCAGATAAATGAGGCCAAATGGCTGAAGATTGATGCTGTAATGTATGGGGAGAAAATGGGAACTGTCCAGGCAGCCACTGGTATGTCATTTCTTAATTTTGGAAGCTTCTGGTCCTGCACTTCCTGTATAATCAGATATATTTATCCCTCTCAGGCCTCTGAGGTGGTTGAAGACTAGGTAACTAAAGTCTCATAGTTAAATTTTGAGTTGTTGAGGAATTAAGAGGGTGTTCTGGATCTAAGAAGATGTTTTTAAAATTGTGATGCAAGTTAGGATGGAAGCTGAGTTGGATATAGATCTGTAAACTCATGGAGATGGTTGCATAGTAGAATGTTAAAGTCAGGTGCCAAATATGTACAGACTAGACATTGGGAATGTATGCTAAGCCTTATAATTCTCATAACTGTGACCTATTTGTTTTTGTTGTTTTGTATTGTATTGTTGTTATAAGAGAAAGAGCCTTTGTTGGACTGAAAGGGGGAGCTGTTGGGGGGAAAAAGATATACCTTAAACTTAAAAAAAATAAGGAAGTGGATGGGAGGGGTGAGGGAGAAGAGGGTGGGAGGGTGGGATGGGGCAGGGAATAGGGAGGGGATTGTGATTGAGATATAACTCGAAGAAACGGACTAATTTAATGACCATATTACTGTTTGGGCTGAAGAAAATGCACAGCATCTCATAGCCTGAGCCCATCAGTTCAAGAGCAAGCAGATTCTAATTTTGTCATGAATGAGGTGAGGATTAATGAGAGTAATCATGGTTCTTCCTCTCCAGCGCACACCTTCAGACCACACTCCTAGCTCATGTATTAAACATTTCTTAGCAATGGACCCAATAAAAAGGTGATAGAATAAGTGAGCATAAAAGATAACTTTAAAGTTCTTCTCCAAGTGTGGGGGTAAATTACATTGAAATAGTGTAAAAATCCTTTTCTCTCATGAAAATTGACTAAATAGCTAGATAAGCTAGAAGAACAGAAACCACTGTGATTATTTTGGGTAGAAAAGAAGCATGCCTATGAAATGAGGTATGACTATAAACACTTTATCATTCCCAATACTTTATGTATTATACATTCTGCCAATTCAAAGTGGAAAATTTGTACATTTTTAGCTCGCTTAGTATTTCATAACATAAATGAAATATTTGAATTATGTGTGGCTCATTAATTAGCAAATTCAATAGAAATAAAGTCACATTCACATTTGTAGCCATTGATAACAAACATTGCATTTATATACTTAGGGATCTGTACAACCTCACCTCCGTGACTATTTTCTATGTAAATTGCTAAGTCAGTATGTAAATATTTTTGTTGTGTCCTGAGACTTCAGCTTCTGCAGTCAAGCATTTGTAAACTGTGTATCCCTAAATGAGGGTGAAATGGTTTAGAAATCCCTACCACCAGAAGAACTTTGATACTCTGTCATTACCAGACATTGAAGGATTTATTTCTCTGTTTCACTCATGTTTAAGACTGCGAGAATCTGAACACATTTACAAATGTTTAATGCAATTTCTATTTTAACTCAACTTTCTAATTTGTTTGGTCTCTGTTATAAAACATTTCTCTAATGAATTTGTAAGGGTTCACAAAGCAGTCTTCTTTTATCCTTTTAGGTACATATATGGTGTATGATAGTATGTACATACAAATACAAATACCTACATATATATATATACACATTGATATATAATCTAAATATCAATAAATTGAATCTTCCATTACTAAAATATCAAAGAGTTAAAGTAATCATTAGTTGAATATCTTTCTTTACTATAAATTACCCATAAGACATAAAAGGCAGAGGTCATATTGCCAAACACTTGGAAAATTAAAGATGAAAATCATTACAGTGATGAATTTCATGAATCAATGAGGTGAGCTGTGCAGTATTTTGTATTGTTCTGTTTTGTTGTTCTTGTTTTGTTTTTTCTATTACAGGTTCATTCAATATAGATTTCCTGAGTATTTTTGTGTCTATTTTTTATGATTTTTGTTTGTTTGCTTGTGCTTATCTATTTTGGTCAATGTACTCTTGGTGCCAGGCCCTCCTTGTTATCTGCACAGTTTTGTCACTTTTCTACCACTATGCCTACACTTGGCAATAAACTTTATCTACCAGTTCTTAAAAATAAGTTAGTTGAAAGTAATGATTTTTTTCCATGTATACATTTTTTTGTGGTCAATAAAAGTCCATGTTTAGTGTACCTGACTCTCAATTTCTTACCAAAATTGTGTCTGGGCCCAAATTCCCAGCCCAACATTTCACATAGTGAAACTGCTTCCCTCTCCAAGGTTTTCGCATCCACACTGGGCTGGCTATTAGCATAAGGCTTGTGATGGAACTGAATTATCATCTCTTTTCTAACATATTGATTTCCACTGGGTTTTATTTTCTGTTTGCTTGTTAATAGAAATGCCCACTGGCAGTGGCCTGAGATCAAAAGTATGACCTAACAGAATCTAAAAGTTCATGTTTAATTTTAAAATCAAACTCCCTTCAGATTCCTACTATTGCCAAAATTCATCTGAGAAGCAGGAAATGTCATTTTCCTTCCACCTTCAAAAGCAGCTGAACAAAATTTAAATACATCTGGTTATAACAAACAAGCTAAAAAGTGCACCACAACTGGGACAAGCTTGTGCCCAGATCCAATTTCTATGACTGAGTTAGAAAGCCCTTGAAAAATGGGGCTCATGGCACAGTCCCTGCTGGGGCATTATCTGGACGTTCTTTGGCAAGAAAGACTAAAGAAATGAGCAAGAGTGACATTTTCCCAAAGCAAGTTAAATACCCCAATAGAAGCTGAGGAGAAATTGCACTTAAAGGCTCTCCCTCGTAACTGGAGTTGATCTGACAACTCCTTCATGTGTGTGTGTGTGTGTGTGTGTGACTTCCCTGGTTGACAAATTCCATGATACAGTCTTTGGGGAGAATGGGAGGTTTTATGGGTATTAATGCCACAGTTCTTGGAGGCAATTCAATGTGACTGTAATAATGTATTTTATTTCTTTCTTCATTTAGAATTTCTTCTCTAATAATTCATTAAATTTGAGATTATTTGAAAGGCAAACTCACAGTGGGCATTCTTTCATATACATGCATATATATATGTATGTATATGAAATATATAAATATAATGTCTTGAGATCACTGTACAACTACATCATTTCCTCTTTCCATTTTTATCCCTCCAAACCCTCTCATGAACCCATTGGCCATATTTCAAATTCATAACCTCTTCCTGATGGGGTGATATTATGCATTCTAAATGTTAATTAACCTGCTCCCAGAAGCCTTCTTGCTGCATGTCAAGTAGTGCTGTGTTACCTTGCTTGACTATGATTGGTTAAATAAATTCTGAGTCCTGAGATTAGGCAAAGACAGAGGTAGGTGAGATTAAGGTGCTAGGATTTCTGAAGCAGGGAGCATCTTGGGTAGAAGAAACCTCCAGAAGAAGAAGAGGAGGAGGAGAAGGAGGAAGAGGAGGAGCAGGAGGAGGAAGAGGAGGAGGAGGAGGAGGAAGAGGAGGAGGAGGAGGAGGAGGAGGAGAAGGAGGAGGAGGAGGAGGAAGAAGAAGAAGAAGAAGAAGAAGAAGAAGAAGAGAACAAGAAGAACAAGAACAAGAAGCCAAGAGAGGAGGCTGATCTCTTTCTCTTCAACTCAACTCTCTTGCAGCTGAGTGGCAGAAAACGTGCAGATGCTTGTGAAGACCCTGAAGCAAAAGACCATCACTCTCGAGGTAGAGCCTAGCGACACCATAGAGAATGTCAAGGCCAAGAGCCAAGACAAAGAAGGCATCCCACCTGACCAACAGAGGCTGATATTCGCCAGCAAGCTGCTGGAGGATGGCCGCACCCTGTTCAACTACAACATCCAGAAAGAGTCCATCTTACACCTGGTGCTGGGGCTTCATGGTGGCATCATGGAGCCATCCCCTTGTCAGCTTGCCCAGAAATACAACTGTCACAAGATGATCTGCCACAAGTGCTACACATGCCTGCACCACAGTACAGTCAACTGCTCCAAGAAATACAGTCACACCAACCACCTGTGCCCCAAGAGGAAGGTCAAATAAAGCTGGGACAATACCTGGCCTGTGACCCCAGGGACCAAATAAAATCCCCTTCCGTTGACTGGAGCAGTAAAAAAAATTAAAAAAATAAAAATAAAAAGAAGCCAGAGAGGAGGAAGGAGTACACATGCCATGGGTTTGAGAAAGGAACCTCATTCCACATGGCCTGGAACATTGGCATAGCATGGAGAAAAACAGCCATGGGGACATATGAAACATGGGGCTTTATTCAGGAATAGAGTTGTGAGCTAACTGAGATGGGCTAAGATTTTGCAATCAAAGCCAAGGCTTTTTAAAATCCATCAGGTGTCTCTGTGCTTCATTTATAAGGATGAACACTGATGAACACTGCAGAGCCATTAACCTTAATATAAATACAGGTAAATAATTTAATTAGGGGCTGGAGAGATGGCTCAGCTGTTCAAGGCAAGGCTTACAACAAAAATAATTTATAGTCAGGTTTCTACAAATGGCACCCAATGTAAACACTAGTAAATAATTTAAATTAATTATTTCTACATCTTCCTCATCAACCGATGTTGTGTGTGTGAGTGTGTGTGTGTGTATGTTTGTAACTACAACCTGCTACTTTGGTGTATATGTATATGTTTCATGGCAGATCATCTAGGATTAGCTATTTACTGGTCACTCTTGTCCCTAGGAGCATGACTTGGTAATGGCCAATCAGAAGGAGATAGGTGGAAAGAAGTCCCAGGGAAAGGGTGGATTGAGTCTATCTGTCATTTTCTCAGTGGACCCAGTCTTGTCAGCCCTTCATCTTACAGTAAACAAAGCTCTTCACAGTAAGAATGTGTATGTTTGTGTTCACAAATAGTTTATGCCTTATTTCCATATCAGTATGGAAAGTCTTTAAACGTAGACTGTGTACTTGACTTTTGTCGCGTCGACCTTGACCAGCAAGAACAACGCAACTCGCAAAAGCTCTTCTCAAGCAGTTTATTCAGGTCCCTTGAAAACAGTCTTCCGAATGCCCGGGCAGAACCAACCCACAGGATAAATACTATATGAACAGCCAATCAAGTAAAGCCACGTGGTGCTATCTTAGAGGCCCACGTATGCGGAAGCAAGCCAGATCAGCGGTCTTAGCCAAATATGGACTTGTTTACCACCGAGAGCACTCACCATCGGGCTGGTGGAAGGCGGAAACCGGCGCCATCTTTAGGGCACGGCACGTCGCAGCTCTCTACAGTTCCTCCTTTTTTGTTTTTTTCTAAAGTTGGTAGAAGTCCCTGGAAAGGCTTCGTAATCCTCATATCTGGGGATCTCACGGTGGGCCTGAGCCTATAGGAGGGCGGTGCTCAAACTCTTACCCGTCTCTGGGTCAGCCTCCCCACTCGGGGCTGCCCTGTCTTAGGTGGCTGAGACTTACCCATCTACTCTGTCATTGACTTGCCAGACCCTAATATCTGTGGAACGAATACCTCAGTGGGCAGGGACTATGCTCAGTGAAGATTTAAGGCTTCATGGCAGCGAGCTATGCCTGAGGGGACTGGCCCGCCTCAATGGCGACAAGGGCCTGTATAATGATGGCTTCATTACGCTTCTGTGTGGCTCTCATCTTGTAGATGCACCATAGGCAAACCAGAGAGGCTAGTATCATCAGTATCGCCAAAGAGCCTACGCCTGCCCACTCCTTAAGATGATCCATAGCCATCTGTATCCAGGAAGTCAAACCAGTAGCCAGGCTCAGATCCACCTGAGTGGAGTTGATGTGGACGATTGTCGCTCTCAGCTCTCTCATCTTATTTTCAAATTCAGCCGACCAATCCTGTAAAAGGAACTCTGACAATTGCCTAGACAGATTAGCAGCCTTTGTTAAATTTTGATACCGCACCGAAGTAACACACAAACCCTGCATTTTCCACTCACACCCCAACTGTGTTAGTTGCCAAAGAGAAACAATCTGTTCTTGTATTAAATCTATGCGTTGATTAACTATCATAAGGCCTCCTTTGAGATGAGAATTCATAGAGGTCTGAGTATCCAATGCCTGTGCTACAGTGGCTGAGATGTTATTCAGGGCATTGGCAGTCTGTATAGAACTAGACAAGGCAATAACTGAGGCAGTAGCCCCCACAGCAGCAAAAGTGATGGCAGTAACAATAGCTGCAGTGATGCCAAAATCTCTTTTAAGCCTGAATAGCATCATAGTATTAGGGGCCTCTACAGGAACTGGTACAAATCGAGGCATTCTAGTAACCACAGCCACAGGAAAGGCTGTGGCATTCCAGCACAGGGAATAAAAGCATGTGTCCGGAGTGCATACTAACTTTTCTTCACCCAAGGATGCACTCCCATTACTTACAATCCACAGAAAAGGAGGCCAGAGACACACTGGCGAGGCTGAAAAGGTCTTGTTTCTGGACAAAAGAAATGTCACATTTCCCCAGCCACTGTCACCACTAGAATCTCCGACCCCCACAGAATAGTTCCCCAAAGAAAAATTGCCCTTTTGATAAGATCCTCCTCCAAGCATAATGACAGGTCCCAAGTCCATGCAACTTCCATTTACTCCACACAAAAGCCACAAATCAAAAGGATTAGTAACAGTCTGTTGCATACCCAATGCAATCTGATCTCTATCCATAGTAGATAAATTGAGCAATCCTGAACAATTTTCATTTACTACATGACTAATTGAGGGACTAAAGGAAAAATATCTACCCTGAACCCAAACTGCTCTACGCTCCTGACATCCAGTCCAGGGAAAAGGTCCTTCCTCTCCTGTGGATCCTCTACAAAAAGGTGCCCACCGTGGCTGTCTGGGGGGGTCCCGGTCAGAGACTCGTGTGGGCCACCATCCTTCAAGGTGAGAACTATTAACTGAGATATTAAAACCGCGTTCACCATTCCAAGGAGGAATCTTTGATATAAAATCCACCAACTGCCGAGACAATTTAATGCATTCTGTATCAACTGACCTATTGAAGCTCATTAAAAAGCACAGACTACCCTTCAAGCTGACATTTCTGTTACCCTCTATAGGGCTTCTATGATCATCAAAGGGAAGGTAGGGTAAGCCTAAGCTTCTATTACTGCTAAATAAGCGTGGAAACACAGTTGCATCATGTCTGACCGGCATCGGCTTTGGGAATATCGACAGGATCCCCCATCTTGGCTCGGTCATTCCCGACATCATCACTGCTACTATCACCAGGATCCCTAGGAAGGTCTTCATGATGAATCTTCCTCACAAGGCATTCAGGTACCCACACTGGATCTTGTTGATCCTGAGGAAAAACACAAACAGATCCTCTCACCCATGTTAGCATGGGGTCAGGCCCTCGCCAAGAGCCTGTCACTTCCACTTCACCATGCCTTTAGGTGGACCATGGGAATCCTGATGTCTGTCTGCTGCTGAGCGGCCTTGAGCATCCAAATTTAAAAAATTTAAAGTAAATAAGGCTAAAGACATTCTCTCCTTGGGGGTACGGCCTTGGCCTATTCCCCCTTTCTGTTTTTGCAAACATTCTTTCAAGGTGCGATGAGCACGCTCCACAACTCCTTGTCCTTGAGGATTGTATGGTAATCCGTGATTAAGCTGTACCTCCATCTGGTTGTAGAAGGAGACAAAGGACTGAGCCGTATAGGCTGGTCCATTGTCTGTTTTCAGCTGTTGTGGTTTTCCCCATGCAGCCCAGGCTTCTAAGCAATGCCCTATGACATTGCGAGCCTTTTCTCCACTCATAGGTGTAGCATGTATTATACCTGAGCAGGTATCCACAGATACATGAATATATTTTAAGGTTCCAAACTCTGAAATGTGGGTAACGTCTATTTGCCAGATTTTGAGTGGCATCAACCCTCTAGGGTTCACTCCCACCCTGGGAGGATGATGATGAATCACACACTGAGGACAGTCCAAAACCACTTGTCTAGCATCTGCTCTAGACAAACGGAATTTCTGCTGTAGAGTTCTTGCATTTACATGAAATAATTGGTGAAACTGTCTGACTTGGTCCAGGAATGAGCTCCAAAAAATGCATGTCATCCTAGTCCATTGATCAACTTTATCATTACCCTCACTTAATGGTCCAGGTAATCCTGTATGTGCTCTGATATGTTGAATATAAAAACACCTTTTTCTCTGCCAGATTAAACTTGTAACTCTTGTAATAAGGCACATACAGTACTACTATTCTTAATAGGACCTGCTAATTCTAATACTTTTACTGCGTTGACCACATAGACTGAATCTGAGATCAAATTGAATACAAATTAACATCTTTTAAACACCTCAATTACTATTTTCAACTCTACTATTTGGGGGGAGCCCGGTTGAAATTGACATAACACGGGCTCTTGTCTTTCTATCAGATAGGCTCCGCAGCCTGTCTTTGAGCCATCAGTAAACACATTTGGTGACCCTTGAAGTGGTACTACTGAAGTAACCTTAGGGAATATCACTGGGTGCTCTTAAAAAATGATAGCAATGGATGCTTAGGATAATGGTTATCAATCACTCCTTCAAAGCTACATTGCAATATTGCCCAATCATCTACAGTGCCACACAAAATCTTAATTTGATGACTGGAATAGGGCACTATTATACTGACAGGAGCAACTCCAAAAGACTGCAAACATTGTTGGATACCATTCAAGGCTAAAGCAGCAACTGCAGTGGGATAATGTTCTATGGATTTTTTTTGGAGAAATCTTCAAATAAGTCCATAATAATGGTCCGTCCTGCCATAACAACCCTGTAGGTTGACCATAGGTGGCAAATATGCACAATAAAATGGGCTGTCCTTCCTGCAATCTCTTTAGGAAGGCACTCTGTAACCTTTCTTCCACTTTACATAAAGCTTTTCTTGCTTCTTCTGTTAATTGCCTAGGAGAATTAAGTGCTGAATCACCTTTCAAAATATCATATAGGGGTCTTATTTCATAATTTGGTAGCTTCAAATAGCCTCTTACCCAATTGTTATCTCCTAACAACCTTTGAAAATCATTTAGAGTCTTTAAATTATCTTTTCTTATCTCAATCTTTTGAGGTATTATCTTTTCAGGTCCAAACTTTGCTCCTAAATAATTAACCACATTTTCCTTTTGAACCTTATCAGGAGCTATAAACAACCTTTTCTTTTTTAATAATTGAACTAATTCTTCATAGGCCTAATCTAACATTTGTTCACTCTTAGCTGCCAGTAAGATATCATCCATATAATGAACACATCTCAAATCTGGAAAATTCTTTCTCAAGGGAGCAATGGCTTCCCCCACATACAGTTGGCACATAGTGGAGCTGTTCGCCATGCCCTGAGGTAATACTACCCATTCAAACTGCTGATCAGGTTCTTCATGGTTACAGGATGGAACAGTAAATGCAAATCTCTCACTATCTTTGGCACACAAAGGGATGGAGAAAAAACAATCTCTTATATCTATAACTATTATGGGCCATGAGGCTGGCAAAGATGATAAAAGCGGAAAGCCACGTTGCACTGGGCCCATGATCTGCATTTGTTGATTTATGGCATGTAGGTCATGCAACAATCTCCATTTTCCAGATTTCTTTTTAATGACAAAGATAGGTGTATTCCAGGGAGATACAGATGGCTTTATATGCTTTAAAGACATCTGTTCATCCACCAACTCTTTGGCTGCATTCAATTTTACAGAGGAAAGTGGCCACTGAGGAACCCATACTGGGTCCTCCGTCTTCCAAGTTATGGGAATGCCCTCCTCAGTGGCCCCTAGGAAAAATCCAGGCCCTGTCTCTTTTGTCTTTGCTGCATAGATATGGGACTCTTCCGTCCCTGCAAATATTTTCCTATTCTAAAGCCTGGAGCATATCCCATATCTTGCATCATATGTTGGGCTGAATCAGAATAATCATTACTCAATTTAAATCCCATATCCTTTAAAAGGTCTCTTCCCCAAAGGGAGATAGGGAGTTCAAGTACATATGGCTGCATTTCTCCTGAGTGGTTTTCTTGGTCCTGCCAGTTTAATAATCTTGCACTCATATCTGGAGTCTTAGCATAACCCAGGCCTTGAAGTGTTTGAGAAGAAGCTTGTATGGGCCAACCTGAAGGCCAGTCTTTCTTTGCTATGATACTCCTATCAGCCCCAGTATCCAAAAGGCCCAGGATCCTTTTACCATCAACTTTTAACTCCAAGACGGGGCGTTGGTCCAAGTCCAAGGAGAGAAAATTCAGATTCGTGCCCGTGGACCCAAAACCATCTTTTCCTCTCTCTCGATTCCTTGCCACATAGCGATATGTAAGCTCGGCAAAATGACCAACTGAGCAATTCTATCTCCAGGAGAGATAGCTGTTATACCACGGGGGGAGGCTACCATGATCTTAACCACTCCTGTATAATCTGGATCTATAACCCCAGGATGGACAATAAGTCCTCTCAAGGCTGATGATGACCTCCCTAACAGCAAACCAACTGTACCAGGTTCAAGGGTTCCTTTAAAATCTGTTTCAATTAACTGGACCCCCATTTGGGGCGTTAATACAAGTCTGGTGGTGGAGCAGAGGTCCAATCCTGCTGAGCCTGCAGTGGCTCTCCGCGGTCTCTCGGATGGCGGAGGGTTGGCCATCTCTCTTGATTCTGTTCTTTGTCCTGATTCTCTACTGCCCCATATATTTGTGGGCCCTGGGGTCGTGGGCCCCGCTGTCCGTTTTTTGGACGAGCGCCACCATAACCTTGAGTCAAAGGCTGGCCATGGATGCCTGTCACTGAATGGCACTCATTAGCCCAATGGTTCCCTTTCTTACATTTTGGGCATAACCCCCGGCTGCCTGGGGCATTGTGCACTTCCTGTACTTTCTGTACTCCTTCCCTCGGGGCATTGTCTTTTAAAGTGTCCCATCTTGCCACACTTAAAACAAACTCCTGGACTTCCTCCACCTTTTCTGGTCAACTGTACTACCGTGGCAGCAAGACCAGCATTAGTTAACGGCCCTCCAAGTTCTCTACACACTTTCATCCAGGCTTCTAGCCCTTTGTTCTTGTAAGGGGTGATAGCGGCTCTACACTCTTTGGTACATTGCTCATAGACCAACTGTTTTATTAGTGGCATAGCAGCATCCGGGTCATCAAAAATCTTCCCTGCCGCTTCCACCAATCATGCCACAAAGTCTGAAAAGGGCTCCATGGGGCCCTGTAGAATCTTAGTTAAGTTCCCACTCACCTCCCCTTTGTTAGGAAGGGATTTCCAAGCCTTGATAGCTGTCTGGTTTATTTGTTCATAAACCTGATTGGGATCTCCTGTCTGCTGGTTGGCAAATCTCCCCTGCCCAACCAGCATATCTCTATCCCAGGCTGGATTTCCATTTCTCTGATTAATGGCTGCTTGCTCAGTGGCATACTCAATCAAGAAAGCTTTCCAGTCTAAGTATTGCCCTGGACTTAAGCAGGCGCGGGCCAGGCCACTCCAATCACTAGGAGTCATACAATGTCTGCTTAATGCTTCTACTTGAGCCAATGTAAAAGAAGTGGTAATTCCATAGGTATGAACCGACTCTGCAAGGGATTTAATTACTTTAAAATGAAGCGGTTCCTCGTACCTGTTCCCTTGTGGATCCTGGTATACCGGATAGGCAAACTGTAATTCTGTTCTTACTTGTGTCCACATCCCCGGGCAGAAAGATCTCCTTACTTTCAGGGACTGAACAGGCTGATCTATGTGAACGGCTTCTGGGTATGGAGGGGGAGTTGAAGGCGCCGCGGCAACGGCTTTACTTACACCAACCACCGCCAACGTGGCTGAAGGCGCCGCGGCAACAGCTTCTCTTACACTGACTGCCACCAACATGTCTTTCTCTTTTACCTTTTTCTTTTCCCTTTTTCTAATAGCAGTCCTCTCCAACTGTTTTATTAGAGTGTGTAGCTCCCCTTCAGAATCAGTGCCCTCTGAGTCCTCAAAATCTCTAAAATCTCTAAGATCGGGATAGAGAGGGACCTTCTTTTTGCTTCCCTTTTCACTGTCTGCCTGCTCAGATCTTTCGCCTTGCAGCAGTTCCAAGGCTGATTCTCCCTCCTTGATTGCTTTACAGCATCTCTGATCTTCTAAACAACTCCTCACCATCTTCCAAACTGGTCTTACTCCATGCTTCAGAGTACCTTGCTCCCAAGCAAAATCCAAGTCCCTGCCTAATTTGTCCCAGCAGGATACCGTAAGATTCCCGGACACCACAAACCATGGAGCCACGGAGTCGCATTCATTCAAAAATCTTTCTAGGGTTGACTTCTTACGTTTCAAATTCCTAGCTAAAAGTAGCTCCTGAAGAGCCAGAAAAATAGGATGTGACTGAGACGATCCCATGATTAAAAATTTACTTTCAGTTCGCAATTTCCGTGAAACTTTACCTTTAGTTCGCAATTTCTGCGAAACTTTACCTTTAGTTCGCAATTTCCGCGAAACTTTACCTTTAGTTCGCAATTTCCGCGAAACTTTACCTTTAGTTCGCAATTTCCGTGAAACTTTATTGTCCCAATTTATCCCGGGAACTTACCAGTGCACTGCCCCTGACTGCAGGAGTTCTGAGTCTTTTCTGGTTTGCCATACGGGCCACCACTTGTCGCGTCGACCTCGACCAGCAAGAAGGACGCAACTCGCAAAAGCTCTTCTCAAGCAGTTTATTCAGGTCCCTTGAAAACAGTCTTCCGAATGCCCAGGCAGACCCAACCCACAGGCTAAATACTATATGAACAGCCAATCAAGTAAAGCCACGTGGTGCTATCTTAGAGGCCCATGTATGCAGAAGCAAGCCAGATCAGCGGTCTTAGCCAAATATGGACTTGTTTACCACCAAGAGCACTCACCATTGGGCTGGTGGAAGGCGGAAACCGGCGCCATCTTTAGGGCGCGGCACGTCACAGCTCTCTACAGACTTTCATGTATGTGTGTGTGCATGTGTGCGTGTGTATGCTTGTGTGTGTGTGTGTGTGTGTGTGTGTAAATTTTAGCAGGTTTTCTACATCTGTGATAAACACCATGTCCTAGAGCATATTGGGGAGGCAAGGTTTTATTTGTTGTAGTTCATCAGGTCAGGTCCTCAATTAGGGCAGAATTGTGGAAGCAGGAGCTAATGCAGAGGCCACGGAGGAGTGCTGCTGCCTGGCTTGTTTTTCATGGTTTGCTCAGACTGCTTATAGAGCCCAGGACTACTGGCCCAGTGGTGGCCCATCTACAATGAGCTGGGCCCTCCCGCATCAATCACTAATTAAGAAATGCCCTATAGTTTTCTTTACTTACAGTGTAATATTCTAGAAGCATCTTCTCAAATGAAGTTTCCTCCTCTTAGATGACTATAGGCTGTGAAAAATTGACATGTAACTAGACAGTGAGTGTGCATGTAATAACAATTAATGCAAAAAGGGACCATGAAGTTCACAAAAAAAAAAAAAAGCAAGGTTGGTATTAGGGAGGATTTCAAGAGAGGAACAGTAAGGGAGAACTGATATAATTAAATTATAAACACAAACATAAAAGAAAGAACTTTATATTATTATAAATTATGGATGTGGACATTTCTGTTTATGATACATGCAGATTAGTACAGGTTTCAAGGGATGCAGAGGCATGGGGTGCACCTGAAGCTGGATTAAAAGACAGTTGAAAACTGCCCATGATGCTCAGAACTGAATCTGGGTTCTTTAGAAGAGCAGTAAGTGCTTTTAACCACTGACTCTTCTCTTCTCTACCACCAAAATGAAAACTGTAATCACTTCATCTGCAGGAAACTCACAACTTGACTAGTTGCTAAAACACCACAGTCAAATTATTTAATTCATTTGGCTTAGTCATTTCATCTGTAAAATGAGTTGCAATATTGTTGCTTTATTTTAGTATCTACCATTTTTTAAAACCAAAACTCATTTACTAAAGATTAGTGATATGTAATTTCGTCTTTTCAAAGGTTCTAGTCTGTAATGAAGCCTCTGTTTTGTTTATATTGTTTTCTTTTTTACTCTTATTTCATCATTTTAATCTCTGTGTGCACCTCTCTCTTATGTTTCCTCCTCATCTTATCACAATGTTTTCTTTTAAGCTAAAAATCCTTTATTTGTTTGCTAAAGTACATATTAGTAGATATTTAATCTAAAACAAAGAGTATAATAATTGTAAGAATAATTTTTTTTTACTTTATGTATCTGTTTACATGTATACACTCACACCTTGTGTATTCCTGATATTATAGAGACCAGAGAAGGGCTCTAGATATGTTGGAAATGGAATTAGAAGTGGCTGCTGGAATCAAGACCTATGAGCAACACATCCTGTCAGTGTTGAGCTGTTTCCACTCCAAGTGTCTACCTTGCTTTCATTTATTATTTGTCTATATTTGATTCAGAAAAGGTTTCAGTGGACTCGTTGAATTTTTTAGATGTCTCAGTAATGTGCTTAGAGTGTGTTGTTCTTGTTTGTATCATTATTAGTTAAAGTATGAGAAGTTCCTATTTATTTGCCCTTGATTATCTCAGGTATTGCTTTGGGCTTATGCCATTGTCCTGGATGTCTTCAATACTTGGTCCCTTTATGTTCTAACTCCATCTATAACTTGGCATAATGGCTCCAACTCTTTAGCATCAGGGATGGGCTGCAAACAGTTGACTAGACCACTGTCACTAATCTATAGTCCATCTGGTCCTACACATGCTGCACAGAGGTCCCAAGCTCACCCTCATTGCTGCTGTTTTTTTCCTTTCTTTCTTTTTTATTTTTTCTCTCATATATTACATCCCAACCACAGTTTCCACTCCCTCTTCTCCTCCCAGTCTTTCCTCATACCTCCCTTCCATCACCTCCCTCTCCATTTCCCTTCAGTAAAGGACAGGCCTTCCAAGGATATCAACCAAATAATGGCATATTAAGCTGCAATAGAACTAGAGACCTCCCCTCCTATTAAGAATAAACAAGGGAACCCTGTGGGAGGAAAACATCACAAAAGCATGGAAAAGAGTCAGCCATAGCACCCACTCCCACTGTTAGAATTCCCACAAGAAGACCAAGCTACAGGACCTTAGCATATATGCAGAGGGCATAGATCAGACCCAAGGAATTGGGCTAGGCACCAATCTGAGTGTAGCAGAATATCCTGAGGAATCATTTCAATGACTTTGGTGTGGGGGTGGCAGATACGTTTGGTTCTATCCTTGGTGACTGGCTATCTCAGGTTCTTGGCCTTCCAGGCATTGTCAGGGGTGGACTACTTCTACCACAGGAAGTCAGGCCTGGGGACAGGAGATAAATTGAATCCCTCCTTAATAGGAGTCTTCATTAGATTCATCTTTATAGATCCCAGGGAGTTTCCACTGAACTAGGTTTCTATCTCATTCCCCCCTGAAGTGGCCCCCAATTCTAGTTGTCTCTCCCAGTACTCTCCACATCCATTTTCCCCTTATCTGATCTCTCCTGTTCCTGTCCCCACCTGTCCCCAGTCCACCCATGGTATCTATTCTGTTTCTCCTTCCCAGGGAGATTCATGCATCGCTCTCTGCCCCCTTCAGGCTTCCTTGTCACTTATCCTCACTGAATGTGGATTGTAGCATAAATATCTTTTACTCTACAGCTAATATCCACTTATAAGTGAGTACATACCATGTTTGTCTTTCTGGATCTGGCTCATCTCACTCAGGATGATATTTTTCTAGTTCTATCCATTTACGTGTAAGTTTAACAATGCTATTTTTTAGCAGGTGAGTAATACTCCACTGTCTACATGTGCTACATTGTCTTTATCCATTCTTTGGTTGAGAGACAGCTACGTTGTTTCTAATTTCTCACTATTACGAATAAAGCTGCTAGGAACATAGTTGAGAAAGTGCCCTTGTTGTAAGATGGAGTGTCTTTCGGGCATATGCTTAGGAGCGATATAGCTTGATCTTGAGATAAATCTATTCCCAATTTTCTGCGAAAGTGCCAAATTGATTTCCAAAGTGACTACATGAGTTTGTACTCCCACCAGCAATGGAGGAGTGTTCCCTTTGCTCCACATCCTTGCCAGCATGTGCTATCACTTATGATTTTGATCTTACCCATTCTGACAGGTGTAAGATAGAATCTCAGAGTCATTTTAATTTACATTTCCCTGATGGCTAAGGATGTGGAGCATTTCTTTAAGTATTTCTCAGCCATTCTTGATTCCTCTGTTGAGAATTTTCTGTCTCCTTCTGTAGCACATATTTAATTAGATTATTTGGTTTGTTGATGTCTAATTTCTTGAATTCTTTATATATTTTGGAAATTAGCCTTCTGTCAGATGTGGAGTTGGTGAAGTTCTTTCCTCATTCTATAGGCTGCAGGTTTGTCTTATTGATGGCTTTTCTGTACAGAAGCTTTTCACTTTCACGAGGTCCCATTTATTATCTTAGTTGATCTTATTACTTAGTGGATCTTAGTATCTGTGCCATTCACTGCTGCAAATTTTTGCTGCCTGGATTTATTTGATCCAACCCTACTTGTATTTGTAGGCTTATTCATTTCCCTTCTTCAGTTTTGAATGTTTCTCTCTCATGAAGGATAGTCTGGCTCCTGGTAACTACTAGAGCTTCTTAAAACTCTTTTTACTTTTCACCATTCCTGTTCCTGAGAGGTCATCACGACAGTGTTGAAGGTTCTGGTCCATTCTGGGAAGCAACATTATTTAGCACAGGATTGTAAAAGCATTGCATTCTCATTAAGTCATTTTGAGAAAATGATAGAGCAGTTTCTCTGTTGTTTGACATTACACTAACTACACTTGTTTATTAAATGGTTTTCTGTATTGTCCAGAAAAGTATGTATAGTGACCTTGGAGATGCCTTGTTATTGAAATTTTCTGTATGATTTTTTTAATCAGTAAAGGAAAACATTATTGTAAACATATTTGGTTTATGCGGTAATTAAATTCTGATCCTCCATCAGAGGATATTCTATTTAAGTATTACATTTAAAAGAAAAACATCCTTAATATGAACCGTGTAAAACTAACATGACCGGTGAACAAACTGCTCATATTCCAGTATTCATAGCAATTATCTGAAGTTTACAAATACAGACATTACAGGATATTTTGTGTGTCAGAATTCTTTATCCTTCCTTAAAAATACATTTAGAAATTAAGGTAGGAAAGCAGACTGTAAAGGAGTGGTGGAGTTCATTGAGAGGATGCCTCTCTCTATTCTCTTACAATAAGCCTATGTGGATATGTCATTAGTATCTCCAATTAGAGCTAAGGTGAACAGAAGTAAAAGAATGGTTGATAGTGATAGTGATGTACCTACCCGACTAATGGTCTCATGTGTACTTTTCTTGTGGTTCCAAGTCCTGTCTTCTTAACCCTCCAATGATGTCTTACCAACACTTCATTCTTTGTGTTTCCTCATAGTTTCCACATTTCCTTCTCTTGTTTCTTCTTTTAAATATACAGAGTTTTATGTATAGAAGACCGAAGCATAAATAATGTGAACAATCATCGACTATATGAACTCTTAAGAGGATGAGAATAAGCCGGGCGGTGGTGGCGCACGCCTTTAATCCCAGCACTTGGGAGGTAGAGGCAGGCGGATCTTTGTGAGTTCGAGGCCAGCCTGGTCTACAAAACGAGTCCAGGACAGCCAGAGATATTCAGAGAAACCCTGTCTCGAAAAACCAAAAAAAAAAAAAAAAAAAAAAAAGAGGATGAGAACAGAGAAGAAAAGGAGTTTCTTATGAAAATGAAATGTGAACTCTGAGAACATTTGAGTAACAAATAGAGCACATAAAAACAAACAATAATGGACAAAGAATACAACTTGGGGAAGACATGAGTTGGGGAATGAGAGAAAAATGAAACTTTTCATCTTGACTACAGGAAGAGCAGTGTCCTTTCTCTGGAATTTAAAATAGAAGAGAAAGAATGTCTGCATGTATTCAGATCAAGAAACAAAGGCAGGTGAGATTTTGTAGAGCAGTTCCCTATTTAAAAGTTCAATTGGCGTGAGTCACTGGCACAGTCACAATGAGCCTTTGTACTTCCCGAATGGCTTTTGTTCAAAGATCTCACAAGGCAAAGAGCTGCAAAGAATGCCTCTTCTCATTGCAGATGGAGGACAACTAAATCAGAAAAACGGAGGCAGAATAGAGGTAGGCTTCTGAATACTTCATTATTTTATCTCTGTAACTTTTCTTTACATACTATTTAAATTCAAAGAATTGAACTGCACAGTTCAATGAGCTTTGTTAAAATGATCTCATCCCTGAGCCCTCACCCTACCAAGATAGAGAACATTGTTCTCATTCCAGGAATTTCTTGCCTGGGGTCAAGCTACACTCTTCTCAAGAGGCAACTGCTAACTGGATTTTTCCTTTCATTATAAATTAATAAGAAAAGATATGGATTTGGGTGAGTGAGGAGGTGGGAGGATCTGGGAGAGTTGTGGGAGGGGCAGCTAATAGGAATATCCTATACAAAAAATATAGTTTTAATTAATAGAAATTTACTATATACACTGTATTCATGTTTATGGCTTCTCATCTACTTTTCTTTTCATTTATCCTTACTTTTAAGGAAAATTTATACATTACACATTCCCTTAACACCAACACTTCCATCAGCATGAAGCACAATTAGGTATGAACAATAAGGCTGAATTCAGATGCCTTAATATGTACTGAAGGTCCCTTGGCTAGTCTGGGACCACATCCAAGATACCATGCCACATGGAGTAGTGATGTCACCAGCCTGCTTAGCTTGCACTTACTTGTGATTGTTTTCTTCCTTTTTATGACCTTGGTGATTGTAAAGATTACTACATAGATCTTTTACAGCATATCTCAATAGAGATTTATAATTCTTACTAGTTTTCTGTGCTTAGTCTAGTGTTGTAGATTAAGACATTCAGATAACAGGGATCTAAACTGCCATATCCATCTTGTAGAATCAACAAATACAAACTGTCTAGGTTCCCTTTATTGGTGTTGACCCTGATCACCTGTCTGATGTAGTTGGCCTGGTATCTCTGCTGTGAAATTACTTTTGTCTCCCTTCAGACTAATAGCTTGAGAATCCTGTACTAGTTTTTGGTACATGCTATCTGTTTTTGTTTGTTTGTTTTGTTTTGTTTTTACTGTATGCGAAAGCAGGATCCCATTATGTGATTGCACAAAGCCTGACTTATCTATTCTATAGTAAGAGAACATTGTTGTTGCTTCTAGTGCCAGCTTGCAAGAAATCTTTAAATTGGTTACATAATTTTATGTTTGGTCTTTCTCCTGCTCATTCTCACCCCTTATGGTTTATTACATTTCCATGCCTTGTTTTATTTTAGGGTTTCTTTGTTCATTTTTACTAAAATAGTGCCAGGACTTTGGTTGGGATTTCTGAATATATCATCAGTTCTATGAAATATAAAACAAACAAACGAACAAAAGGAAAAGAAAACATAGCTGAGTATATTGGATATTTCAAACAATGGCAGGACACGACTCTCCTTTCGATTAGGGAGGTTTTAAACTACTTCTAAGTATTTTATATTAGTGTAGAGGAAAATAACTGATCTTTAAAAAATATTCACTTTCTTCTGAAACCACACTAGAGTGGTAAAATCACTAGACTGTTCAATGCAAATAAACATTTCGCTTCAGTTGAAAGACTGCTCTGGCCCTCATACATGTACTCGATCCCTCCTCATCTTGCTTCTTTTGCCCTCCACTACAGGTACAAAAAAAGGTATGATCAGCCCTAACTTTTTCTTTCCCAAATTTGAAGAAAAATACTTTTTAACACTCAGTATGATGCTAAGTATAAGCTATTTGAAATTGCTTGGTTAGCTTGTGTATATGTTTATTATACTCTTCAATGTTCAAGCTGTTAGGCCAACTTTGCATTCCTATGACCAAGTTAACTTATTCATGGTGGCTATACACCTATATTCTCATATTTATGAATAATGTGTTTATAAAGGCTCTGAATTTTTCTTGTAATGTAATTATCTAATGGAGGATGGGATGCAACATTGGCTTGGCATCAGAAAGTATGAGGGTGACTATTTCCTCCTGAGTTTTTCCTGAAATAATTTGTTTAAAGATAACATTTCTTCCACATGTATATATTAAAATTCAATAGACAAGTCATAAAACCCCCTAATTTTCATTTATTTGTTTGCTTGCTTTTTTTGGTGTGTGTGTGTGTGTGTGTGTGTGTGTCCTACTAGGTGTTCTATTTTTTTATGAATTAAGGATCATTCAAGTTTTCTTTATTTTATTTATGGCTTTCAAAAAATTAACATGTTTTTATCAACATTGTAGAAATTTTGGCATAAAATTGATGAGACACTTTATCTAAAGAGAAAAATATCTTCCTTTTTTGACAGATGTACAAGCTATGTGACACTTTTTATGGATATTATCTCTAACAAAATGACTATTTGTCCTTGATAATTTTACACTAAACATATCTTGGATCATTTCCCTAATACTCCCATGTCACAAAAATTATGCTAATAAATAATATATTATGAAGAGCTTATTAGAGAAATACTGAGCTATATTTTAAGGCAGAACTAAAGACTGTAATTGTCTTTCTTGATATTGGATAGCTGTTTCATTTATGTTTGAAGCAGACTATTTTTAAAGGTTTTCTATTCTAACATTACTGTTATATTTGCAATTGTGTATCTAGGTAAAAGGAATACCTTTACAAGCTATAATTTTAGAATTTCTTTTTATAACAATTACTAAGTCTACTTGTAAGTTGAAAGAGTTGACAAGCGAACCATATCAGGTGTTTTGTTGTTTCTAACTTAAACTACGGAGTAAGTAAAACTTCATTTAACTACCTAGCAAGTGAATCTTCACTGAGACTCAGCTATCTCTGACAGTTGTGTCTATATACCACTCTGTATACTCCTATCAAGTGCTGTTTGGCATTCACTTTAAGGAGAACTGTCTTAGCTTCTTGTTTTTTGTTCTTCTACAAAACATAATTTGAATTGAGGATGATGTGCACAAGAGTCCTTTATCAAATACTTGGGGAGTAAGATGGAATGAGGGCTGGAGAATGGGGACGCTTTTTGAAGTGTATTCGTTCCAGGTAATGTGGAACAGAGGATTGAACACAGGGGTGTTATACAAAATGCATTTTTTTGCATTTTTTTAAATGTGCAGCTGCAGCTTTTGAATACACTCTGGACAGAGGTATTCAGGAAATATACCCTTACTTTTCTATTTTCAGTCAGGGTACAAATCATGTGGGTGCTCATACTACAGAGAGAACATAAGGTGGAACAGAGCCCTGACCCTAAATATTTAGAACAGAGGTAATTCTGAAGGTATAGCTGAGTTGACAGAACATTGCTCAGCACTTACAAAGCCTACACGCTGCACTTGTGAGAGAGAATGAGGGGAATTGGCAGTTCAAGATCATTCATGATCTTGGGATTAGAGGATAACCAGGGTTATAAGACCCTAACTCAAAACAAACAAAAGACTAAAATGGCCTAATTAGGAATGATATCAGAAATAGGACAAGAAATCTAGTAAGGAAGCTAATGTTGAAATTAATATGAAAATTTTTTCCAAAATATTGGAAAAGTATCTGTGCAAACACACACACACACACACACACACACACACACACACTCACACGTGCACACTTACAAACACATGTTTGTATACAAATATGTCTGTGTATATTAGAGATAAAAGCCATTATTGATACTCTAATAATGTTAGGATTTCTGTATTAAAACTGAGGATAGAATAAGAAACTAAGCCTCCCTTGGAGGAGGTAAGAATTGCTGAGGCAGGGCTGTCATTTGGGCCAACAGTCAACTATCCAGAACCAGACACACCATGCAAAAGCATAAGAACCCTGCACTGATGAGATTCTGGAGATATATAGTGTGAATAATTAAATCAAATGAGATAATGAAATGTAAAGTAAAATAAAATAGAATAGAATGAAAGATGAACAAGAAAAGTAAAAAATGCATGGAGAAAACCCTATAAATAACAATTAGGAGCAAGGAGTTGACACCAGGATCTCGAGGAGCATCCTATTACAATAAATAATGAAATAGGTTTGAGGATTTAACAACAAAGATTAGGAAAGAGAAGGGGAATTTAGACTTGAAGGTAGGAGAGTAGTCAGGTCTAGATGAAGCTGAGCAGCACAGGGATTAAGTTAGCACCAGGACTGTGTCCAAGGAAACATTACTGCGTGTAGATGGCAGTAGAGGAGGGGATGCAGACACACAATGTCATTTCATTGTGTATTGAGTTTAAAAGTCATTTATGTCTGTCATACAGTAAATAAAGTACTTACACATGTTAAACCACTTAAAATACACTCTATATTCGTATGCTAAACTCAAGAGAATGTTAGTTTAGTGGCAAGAAGATGACCTTTAAATTATTAATTAATAAATATTAAATTATGTTTGAGGGTAAGCATTTTCTTATAAGCAGTCAATTAGTAAGTTATAAAAGAGAGTGTTCATATTACATTAGGCTACTGTTCTTTAATGGTAAAACAGTCCAGTTACTACATAAAATTAATCTTAGATTTTGTATGTGACTAACTCTTTAGGAAGGTGATTATCAATTAAAACTTCCACAGCAGAAGTGGTTCATTTTCTTATTGATTACCATTGCCATTCACTGTACGAGCCAGGCCTCTGTCTCTGGAGTCATTAAGTGAATATTAGGGAAACTCCACACATTGTCTTACATCCACTCTCCATGGTTTGAGTCACTTCTTAGTACACATTGCAACATCACAGGTTGGTAGGAAATATTTTATCCTGAGCATACTGTTATTATGAAACATACTTCTCTAACTCTGGATGTAAATATGATTTCAGTAGGAAGACATGATGTCCTAGAGGTCAAACAGCTGTTCTTTGGCTCTGTTCTCCAGTGAGCAGCCCCCACTTTAACCCCCAGGGAGGTAAAAGCCATAATGGCATTCCAAAGTTCTCTTCCTGCTGGATACGAGTATAAGTTCTTCTGGCAGGTTTCCTTCTTGTTTACAATTTTTGAATGCACCTGACAAATAAGGATAAACAACTTAAGACACCTTGATACAGTTGAGGATGGGGGGTTTAAATTAAGTTTTTTTTTTTGTAAAATTAAAAAAAATTTAATGGCACACTGAACTTGGCAAGATTGCCCCAAACTGAAAATAAAACAGCAATAAAGATGCCACAGTATGAGGATGTGAGAGGGTTTATGAAAGGTTCAGATGAGAAAAACAAAAGAGAAAAAAATATCCCTGTAAAGGGGAAAGATATATTAATATAAACATGACTGTCTTTCACTTCCTTATTGTATGCTTAATTTCCCTTGAGGGCTACTGTGAAATGTATCTTTAAAGTGAAAGGTTAATTAGAAAAACACGCAGTTCTTTTATTTATTTATTTATTATTTTATTTTGCTTTTTACAACGAAAAAATTTATTCTTCTAAGTCCCCATCCATTGCCTTCACTGTGAACTAAAGTGGGCTTTGAAAGTCATTTCCATTATAGCTAACAGAAATGTAGTTGGCGAAACACTCACTCACTGGGCTTCCCAGCCCAGAAGATAATTACATTGGAAGAATGATATTCTATCTATCGCCGTCTCCAGTTTTAAGATACATTTGTTCTTCCTGTACACAGTGAAGAACTGGCAAACAGAGATTAACATGTACTGGGTGGCTGTGGGTGCTCTCACTGTTACGGTGCAGATAGTCAGTGCTGATGGGGCTGAAGTGAAGCAAAAGCCAGGAAAGAAAGAAATACTGCATTCTCCTGCTGGCGTGAACGTACCACCTGAATAGTATTTTTCATTATCTCCTGCACTGGGAACATTCTATTAGTCCAGTGGGAAGTCATAGAGGAAGAGACATAATTATCAGCAGAGTAATGGAGAAGCTCTTGCTAATGGCCAGCTATTCAAATATCTCAACATAATCATCGTGCCCAATCTCTCCCTGTTGCATACTCTCTGGAGAAACTCATCATTTTTTCCACTTACTCCAGCATAATGAATTCATTTTGCATTTTCTTTGTGAGAAATTAAGAGGAATCACAATATAATGTGTTTACATTTGAAATTCTGTATAGAAAAGTTTAGGCTGGCAATTTGGTTTAATCACAAGCTAACAGGGAAAGGCTGTTTATTAAATTAGTTCCTTGAATATGAAGTGTGCATTTTCTTTGTAAATCTTTGCAGCTACACCTAGGTATAGATTCTTTTAACCCTAGTCTTTATAAATTTCAGGTTTCTCAAAAGAATAAAAATGTTTTCAAAGAAAGTACTTCATTCCCTGACCTCTATTTTAAACATCGAAACTATTGATGCTAAAGATGATGTTGAAGAGAGATCCTTTGATGAAGTGAAAAATAAAACATGTGACAAGTTACCTTTAACAGAATCCACCAAAGTGTGTACTTCTTTCTCTGAGATTAAACTACTATGTCATTAGCATGCACCAAAAAAATTCTTCTCTTTATTAAATTAAAGCTATTCTTTTTGCTTATTTTCTTGGCTCTAAGACTGGGTAACATTTTCCATATTTTCTGTCTCTATTCCTCTCTTCATTTTCCATTTATTTCCTCTAGCGAAACTGGAAAACTATTACGAAAACTACTTTTCCTCCTTCTCTGGGGACTACCTGGTATTTCGGCAGGAGATACCACATATACACTGTACAATATTTAGCTGGACATGTAGATTTGGAAGCTGGATTTCTTCTCACCCTGCACAGTTAGATGATTGTGTTCCAACATTCTAAAAGGACAGCGGGAAAAGACAAATGCAGGTACAGGTCCTGTGTTATCGTTTGACAGAAACAAGAGGAAGATAGAGGTGCTGTGTTCTGTTTATGTTGATATGGTGCCTGTCTTTCCTTTATTTTGCTTATAACTAAAGTATCCAAACAAATCTCACATGTAATAAAGCACTCTGATATTTATGAGGAAGGTATACATCGTAGGAGTACATCCAGGGGTGGCTTCTGCAACTGTGACTTTTCTCCTGTGGTCAAATATTCACCCAGATGAGAACTGCTGTTCCCCACCCAAAGTTTATCTTGGGCTTCTGGGAACAGAGATATGGAAAGGAAGCATGACCCTGGTTTCAGCAGTGATGTGCGTGTTACCCCTAGATTCAAGACCAGCACTCAGGAGACCACGTTGGAAGGACTGACACAAATGAAAGCTGGCTGAACTGCAGGGTAAGAACCTATCTGAAAAAAAGAAATAAATAAAAAGAAAAGAAAGAAGGGAAGAAGGAAGGGATAAAGAAAAAAGAAAAAAAGGAAAGAAAGGAGAGAAATAAGAGAGAGAGGGAGAGAGAGAGAGAGAGAGAGAGAGAGACAGAGAGAGAGAGTCAGCCTTAGAGTCTAGCATGCACTCAGAATGTAGATTGTTTTGGATTCAGTCAAACCATTGTCCCATCCTCTCTCCACTACCTGTCACAGGCTACTGTTTTTGGGTAGACAGATTCTCATCACTTCTTGTCCTGCTGTGACTCTTTTACTTTGTCCTGTATTTAGTGTTGCTATTCTTATTTTTTCTCATTCTGAATAATACCATCAAAAATAAAATCCAATCCTATAATTATCAAGTAATTCTATTATGATTAATAAAACATCTGATTGTTCACCTTGCCTAGATGATATTGTTTGTCTAAAATATTGAGATTTCCATAATGAGGATGACTCTAACTTTTATGATGTAAGAATGTTCTAGCAATCTGTGCTTATCAAAAGACAAGTGGATCCACTAGGATTTTCCCTGGGGGAGAAAAGTACATAGAAGCTCTGCATGCATACTTTAAAAAAAAAGCAATATACTGATTCCTGTAACCTTCAATCCATTATTACCTTTCCATCACACAAAAAGAAACCACAGTGACAAGGCATAAGCTATAACAATGGTGGATGTCTCACAGCATCTTTACAAAAGGAAGCTGCTTTTGCATCATATATGCCAATATTTCTTCACAAGCAGGATTCCCGAATCTCATCTAACCAACATGTGGCCTTGGGGAGAGCCTCCCTACTTGCTTAAAAAGCAAGGTCTTCAACTTCATTTTGCACAATGTCACTTTTAATTTAAAGCAACTCTCTATACATTACATTAAAGTGCCTTTCTGTAAAACAGACTTTCAATGGGTGGTAAACATGAATATTACTGAAAACTGTTTAAGTTTAAAATGCTTTATTTTAAGGGATGAGGATCTGACAAAAATACCTAAGAGGAGGTTAGTGAGAACAGGGGGATCAGGCCTGCATTAGCATTTAGGAGATGCTAAATGCCCTCAAGATTATGAATAAAAGCATATGAAGGAGCATCCTTTTCACAAGTTCCACCTTCTGTAGTCCTTTCCTTAGAAAGAAGCTTGGATATGATCCTTTTGTAAAAATACATTACAACTTAATATAATGCACTTCAAAGAATGAGATAAAGATACAAATATGAGCAGTTGTCTGAGGAAAGTTACAGAAATTCAGGCTGTATTAAAAGTAAGATAAAAAGTGTAAGTTGTTCTGTTTTGAAGTATGTAATAGAAGTATATGTGCTGTATTAGAATTTTCTGTAGGTTGCAGACTGGGCAACTAAACAATACCTTCAGTGGCAATGCAATGGTGAACAACAAGCCTGAGACACAACTGAACACATTAGAGGTTCTCAAGAAGCCTGGGAAAACTGAGAGTGTTTTCTATTACCAGTGTTCCTTGAGTGTGCAGCTTATCAAAGAGAAAACACCAGTCTTCAACTTTATTTTTCCAAAGCCTTAATGCTTGAATCATGTTAGCTATATCATGAAGTCCTCTCTTTCTCCAGATTGCACAGGCACAAATTCCTACCAGGGTAGCTATAAGAGAATATAAAAGTGGATTGGAATCTGTGGTTCTTCTTAGCTTCCAAGATTAAAGTTTCAAAGAGTTAAAATCATCTATTTTTCACGACTTATAGAAAATACAGCAACTTGCATTTTATATTGTTCAATCATGAATAGATAGTGTGTAAATAGATACATAAACCATGTTTTGTCCTATAGAAAAGGGTAGAGAAATATGACTGAAATCTGTCTGTGATTTTTCAGAATCCAAAGAAACAACTTTTGGCTAGTGTCCATAATCATTTCCCCCAATTATCTCCAAAAGGTTTTTGAAAAAGTGTAGCTCTGATATAGTTTTTAAGTTGACATCTCAAAGTTTCTGTCACAAATGTATACTAATGGTACAAGATTTACAAGTTCTATACATTATAAATCTTGATATTTAAATAAACATTTTGATTCACTATTTTAAGTAGATCTAGTAGACTCTAAATGCTTTGATTTGAAAACTCACATCATTACTTAAAAAGATGAAATAAATTTTCTTAATAATTTATTTTTTTGTATTTTCATAGTTTACATAACTTTTGTTAACAGTCTACATTGCCATGGAATTTTATCTTTTAGTGTGTACTTACAACTTACTGATTAGGTGCTCATGTTTCTCTGCAAAATTGTCATGTGATCCGTAACAATATTTGATTTCTCTTACTATCTAACAAAATATCTTTTTGGTATGAGAGTGGGATAGGGAGATTGGAGGTTTGGAAGAAGTTAGGAGAAGGAATATGATCAAAACACACTATGTGTGTATGAAAGTTTCAAAGAATTAAGCTAAAGTCTCCCCAGTGTAACTGTTATTATAATTGTTGATAACAATGGGTCAAAATTGTAAGAATGAGATTGGGAATGTGGCTCAGATGGCAGAGTGCATGATTACCAACTAAGAACCTCTGGGTTAAGTCCCCAGCACTACACTTACTGGGTATTTCAAAACACTTCTGCAGCCTCACTGTTCAAGAAGTGGAGGTACCATGATGGAAGTTCAAACTCACTCTTGGCCACATAGCAAGACAAGATCTAATCTGAGCTATATACGATTATTTCTTGACAGAAGAGATGAAGGCTACCTGCAGTCTTTCGCTAAGTAATATTAACTGTCAAATGCAAAAGCTCATTGCATGTTTCTTCATGACATAGATGGGCTCTCCCTTTGTTAGTTATGGATTCGTGAATGAATCTCATCATGATTACTAAGAGATATTGATTTACTGTAAATAATTTCACGTGTTATCTATTTACAGGTTTGTGAGTGACGCGTAACCTAATGAGAAGTATGATACTTTCATATGTATGACAAGAAGAATTAATGTCCAAGAAATCAGTCCATTTTGTGTGAAAAACATTATTTTTAACTATGTATGAAAGTGTTCCTTGACTCCTCTACCTCATAACATCTTAGAACTTTATTAAAAGGGGGTAAGCTGACAGATACATTATAATTGATAGTAATAGATAACACAGGTACTTACATACATGGAAATATACACAGGGAAGACCACACCAATTGGTTTTCCAGTGCCCAATAGTCAGTCCTGAACATGTACATACAGGTAACATGATATGCACATGTCTCCATTTATACAGTGCTAGTCAAGGCCCACATCCTCCATGTCTGCTGTTCAAAGGCATCTTCCCAAAGGACCTGTAATTTAGGGTTTTCTTATTGTGCTATTATGAAAATTGAAACTGCAAAAGTTCAGTTGTTGGGATGGCAAACCTGTAGTGAAACCAAAGCAATCAAGCATCCAAAGTCCTCTGCTGCTTTATACAGTCCTGGGAAGTCTACAGTTTTACCACTCTAAGGTTCAAAGACCATAGAGATCATGTATTTCCATTTAAAATGTTTTAGCAAGATAAAAATTACCCATGTATCTGTGTGCTGTGTGGGTATGAATGCAGCTGACTGTAGAAGCCTGAAGAGGGCATCAAATCCCCCAGAGTTTGAGTCACAAGTGGTTGCCAGCCCCCAACATGGGCACTCAATATTGAACTTGATTATTCTGTAAGTACAGCAAATGCTCTTACCCATGGACCATTTTCTAGCTTTCAGTGTTAGAATTCTCAGTGATATTGAGATTTAAGCTAGAAAACAAAGCCAATGCTTGACTAGATTTACAATCTTAGCTAGATTTTTTGAAGGCCCTTCTTAAAGGGCCATCAAATTCTTAGTCGCATTATTGTTTTTAAATTTCAGGATGCAAGGAAGTAAACATATTGTCCTCAGATCTCTTCTCCCTGAATGTCATTGGTTATGCATGTTTGCAGTTAATCTTCTTAACTTGGGGTGTCACATCTGAAGGCATGACCAACAATAAGTAGAAAATATTTTTTTAATTTTTTTAAAAAATAAATGTATTTATTTATTGCTTCAGGTTACATCTCCATCATATTGTCCTCTTTCTCCCCTCCCCAGCCCCAACCTCCCACCCTCTACCCCCTAACCCTTCCATCCCACTCCACTGGAGTGGAGTGTCCCTACATAACAGCCCCCACCCCAGTTCAGAAGTCATATGAGGGCCAAGAACCTCCTCATACACTGGAGGCCTACAAGGCAGCACCACCAGTGAAAAGTGTCTCATAGCCAGGGAGAGAAAACTAAAAAACAAACCAATAAACAAACAAACAAAAAAGTCTATGTCCATGTTCCCTTTGGTGCGTTGGATGTAGTATAGTTATCCTGTACTATATAGCTAAAATCCAACTATAAGTGAATAGATGCCATGTGCATCCTTTTAAGTCTGGAATAACCATCTATAGCGAGGTCTGATGTCCTCTTTTGAGTTGCAGGTGTACATGCAGTCAGAACATGCAGTCCTACATTAAAATAAATAAATACATCCTAAAAAAAAAAAAAAGCTCTTAGAACCACTTTACTTTCCCTCACTTTTGCCTCTCTCTTGTGATTCCTTTCTTTTTTTCTGTGTAGTTAGTGTATGCTGTCCTTAAATTTCTTATTTT
This sequence comes from Lophiomys imhausi, assembly GCA_907164525.1. Lineage (NCBI taxonomy): Eukaryota > Metazoa > Chordata > Mammalia > Rodentia > Muridae > Lophiomys > Lophiomys imhausi. Next base: position 5,504,426 of record CAJQZJ010008587.1, on the reverse strand, counting down.
CCTGTGTCCAACTGCCCAGTGCTGGGATTGTAGGTGTGTGCCTCTGTGGCAGGTTTATGTAGTGCTCAAGGTTGAACTTGAACCCTGAGCTTCCTATATGCTAAGCAAGCACTGTACCAATTGAGCTGTATCCTTGAATGAAAATCTCCCTTTAAGACAACTTGTAGCGGGCTGGAGAGATGGCTCAGTGGTTAAGAGCACTGGCTGCTCTTCCAGAGGTCATGAGTTCAATTCCCAGCAACCACATGGTGGCTCACAACCATCCATAATGAAATCTGGTGCCCTCTTCTGGCCTGCAGATATACCTGCAGACAGAACACTGTATACATAATAAATAAATCTTTAAAAAAAAAAAAAAGAATTGTTAAAAAAAAAAAAAAAAGAAAACTTGCAGCTATCCTGGAAAAAAACAGAAAGAGAAGGTTTAATGAATCTGAAGATATTTTTAAAATGTGTTCTCCCTGTTGTGTAACACAAGCACAAAGGGTTATGTTTTAAAGCTTGAGTCTCTCCTGAAAGATCCCCATGGAGAAGTGCTTTTGTCCTGAGCATCTTGACCTAAACACCAATCTAACACTCTGAGGAATTTAAAATTTACTTGGAATATTGACAAGCTGTGTGACTGTAAGCAATGGCAGTGTAGAGAAAGCAGATGTGCAAGGACATGCCTTTAAAGAGTTGTTTACTCTGCCCTTTCCTGTACTTACCTCTGCTGTCATGATGTCAGGAGTTCTGCCCCACTATGCCCACTATGCCAAGAGGTTGAGTCTGACTTCAGTCCCCAGGTGAGAGGAGCAAAGTCACTAAGAACCCAGTTCTCTGAAACAGTCAGCCAAATCCATCTTTCTCTTAATTTGTTTCTCAGTTACTTGTCAGTAATGAAAAAAAAAAATGACTGCCACATATATGACCACTTTCCCTACAATTATCTCTCACCTTTAAATGACAATAAAGAACACAATTAAAAGGGGTAAAGCCTAGAGGGGGAAAAATTGTGAGGACAAAAGGGAGCTTTGTGCACTCTAAGGTCTTTGTTCTCACTATAGTCTAGGATACACACTGCATTTTCTCTGAGCTAATATGAATTGACTGAAAATGAAAAACCGAATCAACAATTTGATGTTGCAGCAACGTGAATCCTCACCAGGTTACTTTTCACCATAAATGCCAAAGGAGCTGTCCCACACGTGATAATTGGCAAATTATGACTCTCCTAAAGTTGCACACCCATGAAGGTGAACATATGGAGTAAGATGCCCATTCATTTGCAGGTTTCATTTTTTCTTTTCAAATGGTCAATTCACAGATTCAGACATATGATAATGACAGACTGGGGTGCTAAGAATGCCCAATGCACACCCCACAGGAGGGGTTAGTGCAGTGCTTATGGCCCCTGGTCTATTTCCAGAGGAGCAGAGGGGACATTGCTGACATGCAATAAGGATCTGACAACCGTGGAACCTCAGCAGACTGTACATTCACATATGGAAAGTGTCTGAAGAGCTGTAATTTTCCTTCCATTACAAGAGTTCTGCAGTACTTAATAAGAAATAACATTTTTCTAATGTGGTGATATGATATGACAGTTTGGAAAGAGGGGGAAAAGTAACTTTTAAAGCTGGATTAATGGAATGCAAATTGCATACATATGACTTTTATTTTAAAGACCTTGCTTCACTTGTACTGATTTTTCTGAAGAACCAAATCACAATTCTTAAATAATTGGCTAAATCAGAATCTTAATACCTGGTGTGTCTTTCTCCACCTACCTCCATTCAAATTTTAACTCAAGAGAAGGAAAAGACATTTTAATGAAGCTTAAAATTAAACTCAAACATCAAGTTCTATAGTTTGAAGATGTTTTACCCCCTTTGACAAGAGCTGTAAGAATGCTTAAGTAATTCATTGAGATTTGTGACTTCTTTAGATTAAGCATTGAAAAGTTCAGCTTCTGAGAGAGTACTAACTGGGAATGGTGTGGGCTTCTGAAATCTCAGTGCTCACCTCCAGTGACATACCTCCTCCCAAAAGACCACACCTTCTTCAACAAGGCCACACTTCCTTCTACATGACCACACTTCCTAAACCTTCCCAAATAGTTCCACCATCTGTGGACCAAGCATAAAAATACATGACACTAAGGGGTAATTTTTGCTCAAGCCAACATAGATATATGTATGCACACAGGAGAGAGATAGAGATAGAGATTGACATAGAGATAGAGAAATGGAGAGAGAGAGACAATATGAATCTGCCTATAATAGACTAGTAGATTTTACTAAAATGAAATTTAAGAAACATTCATTTAATTAACAAAGCCAGTTGTTGAATTCCAAAACCAATGAGCAGCAGACATTTGTAACAGGAAGAAGAAGGAGCAAAGGTAATGAGGAAAATCCACTCAGCATTTGAGGATGCTGGAGTAAAACAGCACAGACAGTCCCTCCAGCACACCTTGATTAAATATAAGATCAGAAGGAAGGTTGAAGGTAAAGGCAGCTGTCTGCAGACATAGAACTGCCTTCTTATTATACTGCATTCATGACTATGCCTTTTGTCTGCCCTTTCTTTCTCACTCACTCCTGTCTTTATTTCTCTCTTTCTTCTGGCTGTTGTTTCAATATGTAAGCTCTCAGCTACTACTCCAGTGTAATGTCTGTCTGTCTCCTAACATGCTACCAACAATAATGATCATGGACTCACCCTCTGTAACTGTAAGTTTAAATACTTTCTTCTACAAGTTCCTTGAACATGATGTCTCTTCACAACAACAGAAAAGCAACTAAGACTGTTTTAAAACATACATGGAAGAGGGCCTTCTAAAATTACTATCGGAGCATATTTTAGGCATGAATATAAGTTGTGAGACATTGATAGTGGTACTTCATGATTTAACATCTTCTCCTTTCAGTAGATGCCCTTTCTTCTCAGGTTCACTTATATACATGAGTAGAGAGATTCTAAAAGGAGAAATTCCAAGGACAGTGAGAAGACCACATGAGCGGAAGAAGGATGCATCCACTGTTTTGTACAGAGAACATAAGATGTGATTTTATGGCAGTGTGCTGCCGTGTGATGTGGCAAGAGGCAAAGAGGAGGGAAGCCATTGCATGCTGAATCAAGAAGGCTGATGTTCCAAGAACATCAAGGCATTTACACACAGTTTGCTTCCAATCAATTCCTCTTCTACTCTCCCAAATAAAGAGAACACTAAAACAGGATTGTTCAAATTTTTTAAGACATTGAAGCAGATTTTCTCAACCTTTAAGCTGTGTGTGAGTGGCTTTCTTTCTTTCTTTTTCTTAATTTCTTCTTTCAACCTCCTTCATGCTTCATCTTCTTCTTCATGCTTCATCTTCATCTTCTTCTTTGTTGTCTTCTTTTTGTAGGCCATACATCGACTCACTTAACATATGCTTTCTATCTCCATGAAACTTTGCTGTCATGAAGAAACCATTTGTCCTATGAGATCAGACTGCACAATTTCCTGAAATTTTATTTCCAGTTCTTGTGGACTGCTATGACTCTCCCTCTCTCTTTCTCATTCCTTTCCTCTGTATCTGAGTGGTATGTCCCCCATCTCCAAATATTTCAGAAGCCTTTGTTGTAATGTAGTTGCTCATGATGTTAGGTATGGAGAGGGATGCTGTGCCATCTTTTTTCCATATGAACTTTGATTAAGGGTGTGATGAGGTTTGGATTTCTTTGGAAACACAGTTGTGTTGAATGAATTTGTAAGAGTTGAGGGAGTGCTTACTCTATTGCTGGAAAAAAAAAGAGGCATGCAAATCAACCTAATGACTTGCACTTATGGTGAATACCTGGGAGCACAAGGTGGGTGATCTTGGTCAACAGGTGAACCTCCTGAGGAGGGCATAAGGTTGACTAATGAGAAAACATCCTGGCACAAAATTAGAGAGCATATAAAAAGGATGGCCAGGAAACTCAAGAGAGCTTTTTTGCTTGGTATTGCTTTGCATAAGTGTTTATTGCTGCTTCACTTCAAAAGATGCTAGACAATGGTTGTGACTGCTGAGACTTGTGGCCACAGCCCAGATTGGGAACAGCCCAGGTGAAAAGCCACAGCACCAAGTCCCTGGGGAACACCAGAAGAGTCCTGGATCCCAAACAGGGGTGGAGAGGCCAGCATGGGACCAGAGAATGTTTGACAAACTCAAACAGACAAAGAGACTGAGGCCTCAAGTGAGTGTGCAGCAATGGCTCCTATGCCACAAAGTGCAGTACCTTCCCTGAGGCTGCAAGTTTGGGTGGACAGAAGAGGCTGAAGCACAGGACCTGTCCAGAGGAGATTTGGAAAAACTGGATGGTCTGAAGGGACCTTGACCCAAGCAGGGGGTTGGGGGCAACGTGGGGGGGGGGGGGGGGGAGCCATCAGCCGAGTGCAGCACCTACCCTATGTAGGTTTGTCAGTCATGGACAGAAGAGGCAGATCCCAAGCAGAACTGAGGTGGCAACCATCTCGATGTCAGAGGTGGATGTTTACTGCAGCTGATTGCTGTGTTCCCATTGTATGCTGATTTGGATGGACTGCTGACAAATTTCCCAGAGGACCAGTGCCTGAGAAGTATCCTTCTAATGTGCATTGGGTTGGTGGTTTAGAATTATTAATAGTTTTAAGGTATGCCTACTAAGGGTAACACACCTACAAAGAGAACAGAAATGTAAGGTCTAAATCCTTTTTGCGTTTTGATTTTCCATTGCATATCTTCCCTCCTCCAATATGTACACTCTTTAAATTTTCTTTTTTTTTTTTCCCACATGGTAGATTGTTTGTGAACAAACCTTAACTCAAGCTTGCTTCCTTTGACTTACATGTTGGCTCAGACAACTTATCATTGAGCCTCTGTTTCAGTGTCTATCTCAGATGGGCTTCGGATGCTATTTTAAAATTTTTTCCCTCCTGAACTTATATTGTTCTAGAAATCATAAAACCTGTCAGAGGGAAGACTGGAGTAAGAATCTTCAGATGTTAGCCAGTCAAACCTCAGTTAAATCTTAGTGGTTTCCTAGCACAGGTAAGTAGCATAAGGACACCTTCCTAATTAAAACCATCAATTCCTCAAAGTAAAGTGGTGGACATTAAACAATATTCTGCTCACATTTTTTTCAAGGTCACTTCACTGGTTTAAAATTGTTTGTTTTCTGAGATTTTAACCTGAAAACATCATTTTTCTTTCTTCCCTTACTCCCTCCAAGCACTCTTATACACCCATCCTTGCTCTAATTCAAAGTCATGGCTTCTTTTTCATGAATTGTTGTTACACACACACTCACATACAAATGGTCAGCCCTAAAGACATATATGTACAAGGTCCCTTGAATTTTAACCAGTGTAGGCTGTGATCATTGAGACCATGCATTGGGACTGTTATAATGAATGATCCATAGAAAAGGTATAATAAACAACAAATATCCTCACAGGTTTTTGGGTTGAGGTGTAAAAGATTGTGGTAGATTCCTGTCTGGGGAGAGCCTTCCCTCTGGGTCACACATGTGTCTTCTTGGTGATGCAGAGACAGTTCACTGGTAAAGAGTACATACTGTCCTTTCCAAGGACCCAACTTCAGTTCCAAGAACCTAACGCATACAGCTCACAACCAACCACCTGTAACTCTAGTTCCACGGGATCTGATGCCCTCTTCTGAATTCTGGAGTTATCTTTACTCATGGGCACATAGCACCACCCTCCTATACATACATAAACACATAAGTAAAATATAAAATAAATCTCTTAAAAATATTCATCTTCTCATTGTGTCCACATAGCAGAAGTGAGAAGCCCATTATCTTAAATCTCTAGTATAGGAACACTTATTCTATCTAGACAATGGGACTTAGTCATCTCAGAAAGTAATTCCCCCTAATACAATCCTAGTGATCTCATGAACTCAACAGAATCATTTGAAGAAAACAGCCATGTTCAGTTTGTAGTATACACCAACAGTTAACATCATTAGTTTAACATGATGACAGCAACCATGTAAGTCAGACACTTTGTCAATTCAGAGTCTTTAACTAAGAATCTTCCCATGTACAGAATTAGCTCTTTCCAAGACAAAGCAGCAACAGACCTGAAACTAGATCTCATTTGCCCCAGCTGGAACAGAGATCTTTTGATCAGATAACCATTGATGTTACCTTGAAAATTAGTCAGGGACAAGAAACAAAATTTACTCCAAAATTTACAGACTTAAAGCTTGTACCCAAAGTGACTGATTTCTTCAAACCTCTACCCTATTGCACATTTCTTACATATGTGCAGCTCCCAAGAAGATCTGGGGTTCTACAGAACATAATCACAAAACAGGTGTCAAGTCATACCATTTATAGACTAGTTAAAGGTAGGAACTGAGACCACTCAAAGAAACTCAAGATTCAAGAATCAAGGAAGGGCATGGAAGCATGAACAGAACTTGGGAGAAGTGGTTGAATATCTGGATAATCTCCATCCTGGGAAGAAGGTCAGTACTGCTTTCAGTCAGTGGTAGTGCATTTTGTGTAGCAACAGGAGGAAGAAGAAGATAAGAAAATAGCAGTGAGGAAACTTTTATATGTTCATACTTAGGGCTGTGTACTTGTTGCCTTTAAATATGTTTATGTTTATATTTGGAAAATGCACACTATGTAGGTATATACAGTAATTCTGCTACAATATAAAAATATAAAATGTGATTTCTGAAAAATAAAAACAATAAGTGTCTATTTGTGTGTGTGTGTGTGTGTGTGTGTGTGTGTGTGTGTGTGTGTGTGTTTGGCATAGCTCCACTTCTATCTGCCAACTGTATGTTATAATTTTTAACTTAAAGCAATTTTGGGTGTGTTTCTCATCAAATTGAGTACTGTTCTTTGTTGTTGTTGTTGATATATTACATAAAAAATAAAGGATTTTGAGTTTTGATCACTTAAAGTCCATTATTAAATTTTTCTATAATTTTAGAAGTGCTTTTTTTCTGTTTTTTTTTTTTTTTTTTTTTTTTTTGAGACAGGGTTTCTCTGTGTAAAAGCCCTGGCTTTCCTGGAACTCAGTCTGTAGACCAGACTGGACTTGAACTCATAAAGATCTGCCTGCCTCTGCCTCCCAAGTGCTAGGATTACAGGCATGTGCCACCATGCCACCATGTCCAGCTTTTTCTGTATTCTTAAAACTAACAGAGTTGATTGATGATACACCCTTGAAAGACATTGAGAAAAGGCTTCTAAAGTTAATAGTGTAAGCCAAGTTTACAAACTGTCAAGCTTTGAAGTAGAAATTAGTGTGACATTCTTTCTGAAGAAAGCAGACACACATTTGACTACCATATTATAACAATCCCTCAAGGCAAAATACATTTTTGAAGTGTGAGGACAAAAAGGAAACAAACATTGTCTTCTCATTTCCCAAGTTCAAACAAATATATATGCATACTCACCCATACAATTGGAAGACTATTCTACCAACAAATAATGTAATATTCTAAGAAATCAATGGCTATGGGGATTGTAGGATGGTAAGGGCAGACAGTGTTCTTAACCACTGAGCCATCTCTCCAGCCCAGTTCTGAGAGTCTTATTTTGTTTCTCTTTCTCTGATATACATTTTATTTTGAGTAGATTCTTGCATGTATTCCCTCCTCAAAAAGAGCATAGTTAATTCTGAGTCATAAGCTAATATTTGTCCAAACTGTCACTTCACAGCCCACTCCTTGTAAAGGTTTGTTCACTGCAGGACTGTTCTTCCTTAGTCTCTGGGCTGAAACAATAAAACACTTTCACTTATGAATGTAATGGGCAGGAGAATTCAACCTCTGTCACTTCTGAAGCCTGGGAACTCTGATAGCAAGGCAGATTTGGTATTTAGTAAGGAAGGGCCTACATTCTGGTCATAGATGACACTTTCTTGCTATGCCTCTCTGAAGCTGATACACTCCTGAGGGTCCAACTGAGACTTACCCGTCTTCCCAAAGACCATTACCTGCACAGAATGTTAACGGAGGAACTTGGAGGGGTGCTAACATCCTCTCAAAGAGGGAGATGGAGGCTCAAGGACTCAGATGGCAAACAGTGGTTACATGTCTGGGAAAGCGGAAGCTTGCAACAATCTTGAAGATTCCTCCCCCCACCCACCCCCCACCCCCGATTTATGTAGAAGCACTAAACAACTTCCGGAGGTGGAGACTCTGAGTTAAAAAAACAAACAGCAGTGAGATTCTCCAACCTGTGTAGCTGCCTGCAGGTCGTGAAGAGAGCCCAGGAGCTGCAGCTGTTGTGAGCCACCCACACTGGGGTTAGGCTTTTGGGTGATGCAGCTGCTTTAGGGACATCTCTGCTCCTGTGAATGAACCCTCACTATATTCCTTTTGGTAACTCACAATGGTTTATCAAGTTGAACTTTGGTAAATTTACTGCTTTGATGTGTTATGACCTCCCTTCCCAGGGTGTATAAATGTGGGTGTTGTGTCATTAAAAGAAAAGTCTCTTCACACAATATGGCCTAATGATTCTAACCACAAAATATCCCTGTGAGACTAGTATCTGCCTTCTGGGCTCATACAAGACACCCAGAAGGACCTGCCCCTACATTCAGATTATGGTAAACTTAAACATTTTTTGCTCTCTGGGTACTCTACTTATCTACTTATGTTATTCTTAGGCACTCAGTCACAATTACAATAAAGACTTCTGGTCAATCTTCACGGTTAAAATAAAACAACATGAAACAAAACATGTGGACTTAAAGAGATTTAGGAGAGAAGCCTACTACCGTATTTTATTTATGGATATGAAAGCAGTAGGCACAGATGTTCAGATAGCTTCATAGTGCTGATGTTTTGGGTACATATTTGAGACTAAAATTCAGTCTCCAGAAGAGTGGACCAAAATTCATTATATGTTCTACTGCCTCGGTAACAGTAGATCATTAGGAGGAGAAGAAAGCGCAACATGCCTTGAAAAGTTGACACATACTGCTGTCTGGATGTAAGGCTCCAAAGCTCCTCATCCAGAATGTCAGTGCTGAGTGCCTTCAAAACAACACCACCTGAAATAAAGCAACAGGCGGTGAGAAAAGCTGTCAAGTCCCAATTTGCTGTTTCTAGCAAAGATCACAGCAAAAACAGGCTCCAGATCAACATGTCTTTATTTCAACTCCTCCGGGGTTGGCACCAGCTAACTGCTGGAATTCCATACAAGCCTGGTGACCAGCTTTGTGCTTGTCTCTCCTCCTGCTTGGTTCCCCAATTAGCTCCTTTTTAACCACACACCTGCAGTGTCTGTCCCCCTAGGTACTGTTCCCTCTGTGCAACTTTTAACCCCTTCTGTACAAGTATTTAAAACACTACTAAGATACCTTTATGGGAGATTTGCTGGGGCATCTGATTCACCAAAGTAATTAGTTTACAGCGACATCTCACATAATATGACTGCAAAGCCAGGGAAGGATAGAACTTCCTTGCCCTTGAAATCCACAAGGATACTGTGACTTTAACTACTATTCTGCCATGTCTTTAGGTAACATGGTAGCACCCAGAAACTCAGACAATATATCCAGAGGTTTCAGTAAAAGGAAAGATGGAAAAACAGCAGCTGTCTTGTTGAAACTTTCTGGGACCCATAATATCAGCACCCACTATGCTCAACAGAAAATGAAGAGCCAACAAAAAGGACTTATGTGTGATCATGAAGGTAGTCTCTCAGCTGTCCTGCCTCATAGAGTTACAGAAGCCAGGGTAGGGCAAGAGTATGTGAGGTAATGTTCTGAACACCATGGTTACCTCTCTCAAAGGTTCCTCCTTTCTGCAAGTTTTTTCCCTAAATTTATGTCTTTTTAGTTTGCTTTGTGACACAATGAGTGGTCTGGTACTTTGTTTAAAAAAAAAAAACGCATGTATAGACAAGTGTTATTAGAGAGGATGGGTCGACCTGGGATATGTTTCAAAGGAACTAAGCTTTAAGTCTGGACATTGTGTATGATTTGATATCTCTGCCTGTGGTGGAAAGAGATGTAGTTTTAGGAGGGATCTCATATTGGAAAGAAGGTGTGTACACATAGTCTACCACACAACAAGTTTTTAGTAACTTTTAGTAACCCCTGGGATCCTAGGTGGCATAAGAAAGTAACATGAACAAGCCATGGAGGCCAAGCCAGTAAATGTACTCCTCCATGGCCCCTACTTTATTTAGTTCCTGCCTCCAGGTTTCTGCCTTAAGTTTCTGCCATGACTTCCCTCAAGGATGGAGTGGGACCTGACAGGAGTTAGCTGAAATAAGCCCTTTCCTCTCCATGTTGCTTTGGTCATGGTGTTTTATCACAGTAATAGAAATCTTGACTAAAGGAGTAACATATGAATAAGATATGCTTGATATTAACCAAAAGGCTAAAAAAGCAATACAATATAATGTTGTCCTGCATTCTACATGAGCTAGGATAAAGCTAATATATTTACATTCTGAAAGATAATTTGGATGAAGGTTTGGATAGCAATGATTGATAACCAAAGGGAAAGAATTGCTTGAAGTTTATTTTGGTTCTTTGTTGAATATGGCTGAAATCTCAGATTATGTGTTGGAGAGACCTGGCTTCCTATCTCAGTTCTAATTACTGTATGACTTTGAAGACAGCATTTGACCCTTTAAACCAGTTTACACATCTGTAAGATTATTACTTACTTCCTATCATTAGAATGAAATGAGAATAATGCTCAGCCAAAAGGCTTGTACTAGTATCAATTCAATTTCTTAAATATTTCTTATCCTTTTTTTCAGGTACTTTTATCATCATTTTTTTTCTTGGAAGTTTGTTATTTGGTAAATGATATTTAATTTTATTGTAGTATTGAATAAACTGTGTAGCACTACTTAAACATTCATTTATCACTGTTTGTTAATAAGTACCTAGCAAGCAAATTTAATGTTCCATTTCTACAAATATAAGCTGTAAAGGGAATAAAATATGATTATTTTGGTGAGATTTAAATTGCCTTTAGTTGCTGATGTAGAATTCCATACTTCTTTCTAATGAGAAGACACACTAGGAAGAACAGAGATTTTCTGATATATTTATGGTTCAATATTTTGAGATTCATTTGTGATCTGTATGAACGTATAAGAAGCTGCTGAGAATGATAGGTATGACTCCACTGATAAGGGTCAGTAGGTGTGTTCGAGCAAATTTTCTTCTCTCAGAATCCTGGCACCTGTGAACTCTCTGACGTCTTAAAAAGAAGTATAACAATGGCAGGTTCTGTGTAAATCAGCATAATGTAGCCTGAGGAAATATTTGTAAGTCTAATCATTTTAGTGGAGACTTTTATTTTGAAGTAACTGTCTAATAGAAATATATTGTGTGACACATGAATAGTTTCATTTTTTTGGTGGGTACATTTATGAAAGCAAAATAAAATAGAATAAATAAATCTTTCTGTATTTTTATTAACTTAAAAATAATCCAAACATTGTAATTTTAATTTGTATCAATATAATTTTAAATGATTTAATTTATATTTTTATAATATTTTGTCATTCATGTTGCATCTTAATGCTGAAAGCAAATTCCACTGAAATTTTTGACCTGAATTGAGATTATGAAATTTATATCTAAAAAGGTGATCATATGTTATTTTTAACACACAACTGGACAATGTACAGAGACGGAGAGACTTTGGAGCACTCAGGCCTAGCACTCAGTCTTAAGTGGGATGTCTTCAACAAACCTCTCCCCTCAGGGATCAGAAACCTAAGAGGCAGAAGTAAGGAAATGATTGGAAGAGCCAGAAATATTGGATGGCTCCAAGGAAATAACAAATGTCTTCCAGACACAACGGCACTGATTCGCAGGTGAACTCACAGAAACCGTGACAGCATGCATAAAGCATGCACAGATTGAAGCCAGACTGGGGCCAGTGCTGGATGGAGGAAATGGACATACCCTCCCATCTCTAACCAAAAATGAATCTGCAACTAACACTCAATTGCAAAGGAAGAATTAATAATTTGCTTCAATGGATTCTCTACTTAAGTGTAGGCCTCATGCTCAGCAGTAGATGGCTAATAAAAATGAGCTCATCAATACTTTTATAGACTTTGTTGCCTCATATTTCTCTGTTTGGGTCCTTTTTTTTTCTTATTGGTCTTTTGTTTGTATATTATGTCTTCTAATTTTGCTTTGCTTTTGGTTTTTTGATTTGTTTTTGTTGTTGTTTTGGTTTTTGAGACAGGGTTTCTCTGTGTAGCCTTGCAGTCCTGGACTCACTCTGTAGACCAGGCTGGCCCAGAACTTACAAGAATTCAACTGCCTCTGCCTCCTGAGTACTGTGATCAAAGGCGTGTGCCACCACACCTGGCCAAAACTATAATTAATTAATTGATTGATTGTTTGTTTGCTTGCTTATGAGTGCTCTGTCTTCAGAGCAGACCAAAAGAAGACACCAGACACCATTAGGATGGTTGTGAGCCACCATGTGGTTGCTGAGAATTGAACTCTTGACCTCTGGAAGATCAGTGTTCTTAACCACTGAGCCATCTCTCTAGCTCTAATTTTGTGTTTTTATGGATTTTGTGTATGTGTGTATGTTTGTGTTTGTTACTTGGGTTGTCTTTCTTTAGGTACTGTTTTTTTGTTTGTTTGGTTGATTGGTTAGTTGATTGGTTGGCAATTTGTTTTCTAAAGAGAGAGGGGCATTGAGTTGAGTGGATAGTGAGGTCAAAAGAATCTGAGAGTAGTTCAAAGACAGGAAATCATAATCAAAATATATTTAGGGAAAAATTAATTTTCAATATAAAAGAAAACAATGTCATTCCAAAAGAAAGAAAGAAAAAGAAAGGCGTGAGGTTTGAAGGAGGACATAGCCTTTGGAAAGAATCAGGGGTCCATCCTGCCTCTGGTGCTCTCAGGAAGAATCCCGTCTTTAGTAGCAGAACCTGACTAGAAAGGGCCATCCTATTCCACATTTTTCAAATGATAAAAAGGATAGTAGATAAGCTCTTTTGGTGATACATTGTCACCTGAACAGTAAGAAACAAATATCTTACTATCTATGTTACTAAAAGCAAGAAATAGTCATTGAAACTAGAGAGAAAACAGTCAGCTTAAATTAGAGCATAATAAAGTCAGGTGTGATTGTGCTCATTTCCAATTCAAGCACTGGGGAGGCAGGGACAGCTTCAGACCAGCCTGCTCTACAGAGCAAATTCCAGAACAGAAGGACTATTTCCAGAGAAATTTTGTCGTAAATAAACAAAAAAAAAGCAAAAACAAAAACAAAAAATTACAGCATAATAAAGTCCAAGATGTTATAGAAGGAAAAGTTTTGATTGTTTTTTAAGTTTTCAAAATTCTTAACAATACAGTTTCAGCATCATGTAGCAATTACAAATAATCCAGGGAACTGTGGCAGAAAACGAATAAGATGCTAAAAATAGAAGACCTCCCCCTCCCCTATGTTGCCCTTGCTTGGTTTCTGGTGTTATAACAAAAGATTGACGAAAACAAACCCAGAAGCAAACACTTTACTTGGTTTACAGGATAACAGTCCATCATCCGTGGAAGCTAAGGTAGGAACCTGAAGCAGGAATTGAAGGAGAGGCCATGGATGAATGCTACTTCGTGGCTTGGTTCCTCTGGCTATCTCAGTACCTTCTGTGTACAACCTAGGGCCAAACGCTCAGGGGATGGCACCACCACTCAAAGTACGCTGAGCCCTCCTAGTTCAATTACCAATTAACATAATGTGTCATTGACTCTTATCATCTTTCTGCCCCCTCTCCACCGTGATCCCTGAGCCTCAGGTGCAGAAGCTCTGCTGTAGATGTGTTCCATGGGGACTGGGCTCCATAATTCTGCATTATTATTGGTTGCAATGTTTTTCTAATGATCTCTGTGTGTTCCAAAGAGAAATTTCTTTGATGAGGTGTGAAGACTTTGGGCTAGATATATAGATATGCAAAAATAGTTAAGAACAGAAGAGTACGAATTTTAAAGACGCTGAGGGTGGGCCATGGAAAGGTTTAGAGGGAGTTAAGGGAGGGGATGAATGATATAATTTGAGTATAATTTCAAAAAATTTTAAAAATGTTAGAAAGAAAATTCCCACTGACATTGCCACAGGCCAGTCCAATGAAGGCAACTCAGTTGAAGTTATGTCTTTCAAGTGTGGCAATTTGACAACTGAAACTAATGGCACAATCATCACAAATAGAGAATAAACGTGTATGTTGAAAATCATGACGCCATTGTTTAACCCTGATTACCATTAAAGTTGTCAATTAATTATTAAATAATGACCTTGAACAAAGTCAAAGAAAAACAATGTGATAGATAAGGAACAAAAAAATGTAAAAAAGTAACTTATTAAATGATTTTTAAAATAAACTAAAAATCCAGTAAGTTTTATTAACAATATGGCTACATTGCATGCAAGATTTTCTTTCAAATACATTGAAGGTAAAGAGAAAAATACATGTTGAGCAGTTGAGTAATGTCAAGGCTATTGGATATATACTCACTGAAGCATGAGTATATGAACCTGAAGAAAGCCCAAGGCTGTGTTGTATCTTTACAAAGACATGGAATGCCTTCTGCATCATCCCTACCTGGGGACATAGGCTGACAACAAATGAGTATCAGCATAGAACTCCCCCCCTACACACACGCTTCACAGGGTTATTATCAAAATGGGAAGGAAATAAATTATTACTGATTCGTTATAGTTTTTTATAATACACTGATTCATTATAATTTTTATAATAATCAGATAGCAAGCTTGATCATGATATCTAGAAAACAGATCTTGATCATGATATCTAGAGATTTCTAGAAACAAAAGATCTAGAAAGATGATCTCCCACACTGTCAAGGTGAGTTAATAAGAGTAAGTGTAACCTTAAATATTGACATTATATTAGGGGCATTTCTTGAAAATTTGAAAGGTTATATGAATCCAAGATCAAAACAGGTTGTAATATGATTTGACTTTCAAATTAGCTAATCAGAAGTTTAATTGTATAAATAAAAATAGAGTTTAATACCCAAAATTTGGAGGGACTGAAACATTACTTTGATCATTTGGACAGTTTTTGGTTTTGCTTTGTTTTGTTTTTAAATTCTGCTTAGGGACCTAGGAGTTTTTAAATAAAAATAACATGTAAGAATTAATTCATAAAAGCTGAATAGTAGCACACTTACATATATATATGTAGTCTTTATACACATAAATATATATATATATCACATATATAGATGAGATATATCCAATAGCACAAGAAATCAGGAGTAGGCATTTAATACAGCAGATACTCAAGATGACCAAGTATACCCTGGAAGGTAAGCTGTCGGGATGTTTTACAAACAGCTTCTCCATTTGGGAAGATGCAGGCCTAAGTGATATCTAAGGTTCCTTCTAGTTTTCCTATCTAAATTGATGGCGCTGTGGAATAGAGACATTTTCCTTTGAGCACGTGACTCTGTGTAAATGCTTTCCTCTGAATTACTATTCTATAACCACAAGAGATGAACAGTTATTAAGCAGGAATGGTTTCTCCAATTCCTCCAGCCTTGATCTATGGATGTTATCATCACAGCACTCAAATTCAATATTGAGTGGGCCCAGCATCTCAATCAAGTCACTTTTTATCTTTTTTATTGCACTTTGTACAAGCAAAAATACAAACTCAGTCCTCATATTTTGATGATACTTTTGCCTCTATTGTTTTCTGAAAACAAGCAGTTTTACCCTTCCAGACACATTTTAATTTGCAGAACAATTAATCTTGCAATTTAT
Source organism: Lophiomys imhausi (assembly GCA_907164525.1). Taxonomy (NCBI): domain Eukaryota; kingdom Metazoa; phylum Chordata; class Mammalia; order Rodentia; family Muridae; genus Lophiomys; species Lophiomys imhausi. Next base: position 5,488,653 of record CAJQZJ010008587.1, on the reverse strand, counting down.
TTAAATTTTTAACATATATTCAGTCTAATTCCAAAGGTGATAGGTTTTGTAACCCACACTATGGTTGAAATAAGGATGCTATAACACTAATGCTCAGCTTTGATGGTGTTCAAATTCCTTCAAGACGCTGATGTCTTGTGGTCCTTAGAGGACAGAAGAGGCTGTCTGAGGCTACTGCTGGGAGGGGTGGGGGTGGACGGGTTTCTGTGTTCTGACACTTTCAGAGGTCCTCGTTCTCTTCCATCTGTGAGTTCTTTCAGACTTGCGAGTTATAAATGCACTTAGTCCGGACTGCCCTCAAAAAAATGTGAAACTTTGTGAATGTTCTATTCTTCTCCTTTTTCAATACTGTTGTCTGTCTTTCATTTCTTAATTTTTTTTTTTACCATACCATTGGTTGACATATATTTGGGAATTACATCACCTTTTAATCTTCTGTGTTTAGTTTATACATCTAACGTATGGTAGTATTGTCTTAGAAGGAAGCATGTAAACATTCTATTTGTAGGCTAAAACAGAAATCTTACCTTCTTGGTATTTCGAATATTTTGACTGTATTTGTTTATATACATTTATTCATGTATCTATACATATCTAGCTACAATTTTTGTATGCGTGTTTTAATATTTAAACAGATTAAATATGGCCAAGGATATAGTTCAATGGCAGAGCATTTTTAAACAATGCAAAGATCATTGTTCAAAATGACATAAATCAAACAAAAGAATAAGATGTGTGGGGATTTCTTGTGATGGGGCAGAAGTCTGGTGTTGCCACAAAGCTCCTGGGCTTTTTACTACAACAGCCGACTCCCTTTGTTCAGTGGAACCCCCTCTTCCCTCTGATTTGAGGATCCTAGTGTCAGGAGGCCTAATCCCTCCCACATCCCCACGCTAATGGGGTCTGTTGGTGCCTTGGCTTTCAGTCAATGACATTTGTCCATAACTCTAGCCTCCTTGGAGGTTTTCCCCAAACCCCACTGCCCATGAGCTAATTAGTCATTACCTTTTCTTTCTTCTGATTGGGTGATACTCAGAGAATCAAACACATTCACCTTCAAAACCCCTCCCCACTACCCAAAGCTATATAATGCGTCTGATTCAGGAATTTCTCTCTCTCTCTCTCTCTCTCTCTCTCTCTCTCTCTCTCTCTCTC
>CAJQZJ010008587.1:5467330-5481730 GCA_907164525.1 Lophiomys imhausi | reverse complement strand
ACACACACACACACACACACACACACACACACACACACACACACACATTACTAAGCTTTCTACAATAGCCTGCTTTGCACACCACATTCACCAAAATGAGATATTCAGGATCCTGTGTACATGTTCGTAAAATATGGTACATCAAGTCATGCAACTGGACCCAGTCTTATATCCTCTGCTTCATATTACTTAAGATCCCTCATATTTTCTATAATTTTAGAGTATGAACCCATTAGATCAAAATTGTTAACATATTTTGTTGAAGATCAGGCTTATGTTCTTGGTGAAAGGGCACAAGTCCCTGGGTGGGTCTTAGCCATAAAAATAAAGACACCAAGACCTTTTAATATTTCAAAGCTTAGGCCTCAGCTGGACAGACTCTCTACTAGCTAATCTAAGTTAACCTGCCCACTTAGCCCTATTCATCCATGTGGCTATCTATTAGACCTTCCAGGCCCATAGTCAAGTCTGTTTCCTCCTGTGTCTCCTGGTGAAAACTGTTCTTTTTTCTTCTTTTCAGTGTTTCTTCCTTCCTCCCAGGAAATCCTGCCTTCCTATTATCTCTCAGCCAAGATAATTGGCCATCAGCAACTTTTTTTTTTAATCCAATCAGTGATAAGACCCTTCTCTAACAGTACTTGAACAGGTAACTGAATATTCACAATTAAGTGAATATGCTGTTACGTCATGTATAGCCTTACATGCTCTTTTTGTTTGTTTGTTTTGAGACAGCATATTCTGAGACAGCATTTTTGAGGCTGTCCTAGACTTGCTTTGTAGACCAAGCAGGCCTCAAAATCACATAGATCCATCTGCTTCTGCCTCCTATATCCTGAAATTAAAGGTATGTGCCAACACATTTGGCTACATGATCTTTGAAAATATATATGAGTAGAAAAACATCCAAACTATTCAAAGTAGTTGCTGTTCTGGAAGAAGACGTGTGTGTGTGTGTGTGTGTGTGTGTGTGTGTGTGTGTGTGTTCACATACAAATATTCTTACACTTAGAGAGGCAACATAAGTGAAGGTCCAAGGAAGATACTGTGGAAATAAATGAGATGTGTTCAAATGAGAAAACCAAGGGCTGCTTATTTAGAGCTGGTGGCATTAGAGGTCATCCTAACCAGTTAGTCCTGTTTTCCAGAGACTGATCACAGGGGTTTGATATGTATTCTGTGGACAACAGTGGACTCTTATGAAGGTCCTTGATGGAATCTCTTGGCAAATGCATACTGTAAGACTGTGGAAAAATACTACCCAGGAAGGCCTTCTTCTCTGTTCATGAGAACCTGACCTCATGACCCCTGGGGACATTCCACAGAACTTGGTTCCCGGGACTACCTAACCAAAGATAGTGGTGCCACCCTAGCAAGCTAAAGGTTAAATTTACATAGCTGACTGAAATGTTCCCCCTTTGTTCCCCCTATCTCCATGATTGTGGTTATCACCTAGCGAGCTAAAAGTTAAGTTTACAAAACCAACTGTATTGTTCCCCCTGTGTACCCACCCGTTTGCACTTTCTATGCTTAAAAGCTGCCTGTAACTGTTGTTCGGAGTTCACTCCTTCCCGAAGGCAGTCGAACCCTGGCACGCTGGCTTAATAAAATCCTCTTGCTGTTTGCAACAACCCTGGGTCTCTGGTGGTCTTTGGGCATCAGGACCTTGGTGGATCCCCAGGGTTCAACAATACTAAAGACTGTAGGCTTGTAATCCACAAATGTCCATCCTTGTTAGTTGCTGGGAAGTCTACATTTGCAGTTCTCTATAGAAAATGGTGACTGAAAGGTAGGAGTTTTCTATGAGTAATTGAGTCTTGAGCATTCCAAATTAATTATAAAAGATTCATTATATTCAGACAGCTACTAAGCTTTTAGGAAACTCATGAACTTTTTGGATTCATAAGAATCCTTCTTAGAGTTAAACAACAAGCAATTGCTGAAGGAAAAGCTATTCCAATGTGGAATTGAGGACAAGTCTTTGGAAGAACTCTAACAACAAAGCATTTTTGTGCTATCACCTACTGAGTGTGCTTTTCAGTGAGGAAGCTATCTCTGAGTGACTCCTCTTGCAAGCAGCCCTAATAATCTTGTTGGCTCCCCCTGGAAGACTTGAGTGGTACATTGGTACCATAGGGTGATGAACAGCGTTATCAGACATTTTCTCACTCTCTCAATCCACAGGCACAAGACAGTAGGTTACTGTAGATAGATGACCAGATTTCCAATTGGGTATTGCAGTCTATAAATGAGATTTCAATATTTATATGTGGTTTGGTTGTGGAATTCAGCCAAAGTTTATTGTCTATATATTTTTACATGGTTCAAGTTCATAGGAGGTATTTTGTTTGCTTGTTTATAGTTCAGATTCATATGCCTATTAGTCAGGTATCCTACCACTCAATCACATCAGCCTTACACTGTGGGGGATAAAAAAATTAATTACATCCCAGCCCATCCTGAAATATCGATAATTTGTAATTAGTGATACACAGGTATCATCAAATGGCTCGAATGACCACAGTGCATTAAGTTACAAATCAACATGAAAATTAACATGAAGGAAAAAGGGAAGATATGAAATGAAGAAGAAATAAATGATGTGGGGAAGAGTTTAATTTTAAAAAGAAAGACAAATTTAAAAAACTGTCACCACAATAAAAGGTACATATATCCCATACTTTAAATGATAACTAATGATCTGAGAAGGGTTCCATCAAAGTGGAAAGTTCAGTTATTTATGTAACATGGAAGGATTCTGTATCAAAAAATAAGGAAGCCAGAAGAAGTAGAAATTGGGGAAAATGTTGTGGGCATTACTGAGTCCACAAAATTTAGTCTAGATTTACCTGTAAATTCATTTCTAACTTTACCATTCTCTGTAGTCAGGACTATACATTCTTATTTTCTATAGCAGTTCAGAGGAAAAAAATGCCCGTTTTAAGTCTAAGTGCTTCAGAGTATTTTTCATGCATTCAGTAGAAAGGCATGGCAACAATAAATACATTCTATAAGTCTGAAGATAATATAATATGATATAATGTACAGACTGGATTCACTTATCAACAGTATCTCAATATTATTCTTCATGCCAGACTGCTGTCCCACCAATGATCCAGTTCATTGTGTGTTCGGCTTCATAGTAATGATGTGCCCATCAACTCATTCAACATGGTAGATGTTCACTTAACTTACCTATTTGCTCCTGTCTTTTGTAAAGCATTGAGCTTTGCAAAATAAGCCAGCCTGTGCAGCATTTGTCTTTCTTATGATTATACATAGGTTAGCATGTGAAACTGCAATTTAATTATCAATTGTATTTATTAATAAGTATAAACTGTAAGATTAGGCCAGCAGAGCAGCTGGCAGCCAGGCAGAGCAGCCTGGTGGGATATCAGCCAGCAGTCTGGCCTGCCTTAACTGATGGCCTTATTTGTCCTGGGAAAAATCCCTGGACCAAGGGTGGCCTACACCACCTGTAACCTAAACTCTGTTAAATAATATAAGTTGTTATATTATGCTGGTAGAGTTGCTGGTGGCTTGGCAGGAGATTTGCCCAGGTTCGACAGGAGGCCGTTGGCCCTGGATTGTTTGGACTGATGGCCTATAAGCCGCTGTGGTCCTTTCCCCAATAATTAAATACACCAAGACCTTTTAATGTTTCAATGTTTAACCCTTAGCTGGGTAGACTCTCCTTTAGCTAATCTAAGTTAACCTGGACCACCTACTCCCAAACCACCATGTGCCTGTTATTACCTTTCAGAGTTCTCAAAAAACATCTATCTGTTTCCATGTCTCCTGGCAGAAAGAGCAATTCTTCTGTGTAAAATGCAAGGTTCCTGTTTTAATCTCAGGAAGTTCCACCTTCCTATACTCTTTCTGACCAGCTAATCGGCCATCAACAACTTTTATTAACCAATCAAGAGAATGCCTCAGAAAAGGGCGGTAACCAGATATCACCATTGAAATCAGTCTATCAGAAGCAATGTTATTAGACCTTCCCCAACAATCACGCTTGGTAAGAATGTTCCAGAGCTTTAATCCATCCTGTGCTGGTCCAGTTCATATATCTTGGGTGAAGTAGATCATCAAACTGGGGACAATAATTTTGACCATTTGGTTGCCATACATCAAGTCTTATTTATGTTTTGTTGTTGTTTAGAGTTACCTGGCATCCTTTTGAGTAAAAGCTTTTGTAGAAGATGTCAAGTTGAAAGTGCTTGACCATGCTTTTGTGATTCTTTGTGTCCACTGGGGAACATTATTTCCTTTATAGCTAGCTCTCTGGATGTTAGAAACCGTTCCATTGTAAATAAAGACTTTCTGTTTTATCCCGTATATATTTACTTGTTTATTTACCAGTTCCTTCTCTAGTAAGAAGGGACAGGGTTTTACTCAGCTATAGACTTTTGGAGAATATGTTTTAGACCTTTTTAAGTGAACATTTTTGGTGTAAATAGAATGAAGTTGATGGGTGAAATTCAGCTATACTGCTTTCCCTGATGCAAAACTTGGGACGCTACTGCCCTTGCATTCAAATGTTCAGTCTTCATTTTTCTGCCTTTTCAAGTACTAGAGATTTGTCAGCACGATGTGTGACATGTGGAAAGCTACTAGTATTTCATCTCTCAGTGTGTTTCTCAGTGAGGTGGCAAGCATATTTTGTTTTTACATTTGTTTGTTCATTCATGCTTTGTTCTTTTTGTTCTACGTTCTGTTGTTGTGGGTTTTGTCTTATTTTTAGTGGTTGCGGTAGGGATGATATTTGAGATATTGGTTTTTTCCTTCTTAAATTTATTAATGATCCATATCAGTGGCATGCAACTGGTGACAAAACATTTTTCTTGTCAATCATATTTGTGCTGCAAATGTTTACAAAAGCCTGCCTCTGTGAGCCACCAGCTCTGGAGGTTTCTTTTTTTCTCCTGTCTGTAGATCCTGCAAATTAGCTTCAACTCTCCATTCTGGAGCCTTGGGGTAAATCCTGTTTTAAGCCTTGTATTCCCTGTCAGTACAATAGCCTTGGGTTTTCCTTGAAGGGAAATTTTGACAAGCAGAAGTCACACTTGTACAGATACAGATTGTGGAAACAGGTATTCCTTCCAGAACCATGAGTACTTCATTCTAAGGATTTCCCACTGTTACTTGGGGGTTTATGTGGTTTGCAAGAGCATTTGAGGTGCACACCCATATCAAAACTATTTTCATGTAAAAAGGCCTTTATATGCTTTTGTTTTGTTCTCATCGTTTTGCAAGTGTGATTTGCAGTTCTTCAAGGCAGAATGATTCATAATATTACAACAGTGAGGACAGAAGCTCATGAAAGTATTCAGCAGGCTTCTGTTTATTCAGGTATCAACGAGATTTGCAAAATATAAATCATGCAATTGGTTACTTAGAGAAATAATGATCATTTATTTAAATATACCATACATATTTATTTTCAAATAAATTAATAAATATTTGAATTTCATCTCAAATCCAACTTACTGCATGGTAAGACCATTAGAAAAGAAATATGTTAACAAAAGCAATAGGAAGCCTCAAGTTTAAATTGAAAAAAAATAACCCAAAACCCAGACATATTGATTTTGTGTTTGAAGACAATTAAAGACATCCCAGTGCTTAGTAGTTCCTTCCAATAGCCATAATTTCTATCTCCTGGCCTGGATTGTGTATGACCAACCTTCTACTTACTTTCAATCCACAGGTATGGTTCATTAATTGAAGTCATCAGTCTTTCCCTTGATCAGAACTTCACCTAAGAAGGAACCAGGCTAACCTGCCTCTCTGTAGCTTTTAGTTACTCAGAAGTGTATTCTACAGAAACATGATTTCTGCATTATTTGCCTCTAAATCACAAAACTCATTTATTGACTTGTGTATTAGCAGTCTGTCCTTTTCCATGTAGGGTTTGGTCATTTAATAAACATACCAGAAAGAAGAAGTCAAACCATAAACACTCGGCTATGATTGTTACTCCCCAGATTAGTTAGTGCAGAGCCCACTTCCTCTCTGTTTTTCCACCTCTCCCCCAATTCTGAGATACTAATTCTCTCATCTGTTCTGTGATGGATTCAGATTTTCATGTTAAGTGCATTTCTAGTATCTTATGTTTCTAATAGGAGAATTCTAAGATTCTGTGATAGTTGTTGGTGTCTGTGCAGTGAATCCAAGCACAGTAAAGTTTTATAACTACACTTCTAAACATTGTAAATTAGGAAAAGGTCAAGAGAGGTGCCTCAGTGGGTAAAGGCACTTGCTGCCAAGCCTGACAACCTGAGCTGAAGGTCTGAAACCTTATGATTGAAGGCAAAAACTGATTTTCCTAAACATCCCTGCTTTAGACTCACTATTCATCCTATACAGAATGGCACAGAGATTGTAATGTTATATTCAGCATGATAGTCTTTCTGGTTCTGAAATGCGAAAAGTTCCCAATTTTGATTGCTGATAAAGACAAAGGTCTGTAATAGGAAGCTGAGAAAGTTTTGCTTTCATTCTGACTTCACTTTGTAATCATCATTGTGCATCTCTCTAGTGTCTCCACCCATTTCCAAAGCCAGGCTGCTGATTCTGATGTACCATCATGGCTAAATGCAGTCCATCATTTCAGCAGGCACTTCACATTGTGTTGTTGTTAATGATGCCTTTTATTTACCAGAACCATAGGCAATATGATATTACTCACATTCAGTAAGCCCAGAAGGAGACTTTTAAAAAGTGTAATACATTGATTCTAATGTCTCTGATCAGGTGGATCTGGCCTGGAAAAACTCCAAGTGGATAATTACATTTTGCTACCTATAATTTCCACCACTCTTTTGAGAGCATATAGTGCTCTTCTCTTTTTTAACTCAACACATGTGCAATGTTTTCTGAATGATTTCTTTAAAGGAGAAGGAAATTAGTCAGGCTTAACCTCAAGGAGGCATGAGAAAAAGAACAACGCCAAAAAAAGGAGAATGATTCTAGAATCACAGGGCCACTAAAATCTGTGACTTTCTTCATCTCTTCAAAATCTGTATCCTCTTTTACATGACCTATCTTTCCTCACAAATAAACAGTATTCTCCAGCCAAATTTATCACCCATAAAGAGAGGAAGCAATCTAATGAAATCATTTTACTTAGGTGTACACATTATATTTGTAAATAGAGCTGAGATATTTGAAATTGAACATGGATAGCCAGTGGAAGGGCAAGCCATGGCACAAAGCAGCAGCTTGTCAAGGCATAAACTGGAGCACAGGTGTTGGGGTAGTGTTAAGCATTCTAAATGTTAATTAATTGGTCCTTCTTGCTGTCTGTTACTTACTTTAACCTCTGATTGGTTAAATAAAATGCCGAGGCCTGAGATTGGGCAAAGACAGAGAAAGGTGGGACTTCCTGGGATTAGAACAGGAAGCGTGTGCTTTAGACAGAGAATTAATGCATTCCAGCCAGCCAGCAGCAGGAAGAAGGAGGAACACACCATGGGTTAGAAAAAAAAAAACCCTCATTCCACATTTCCAAGAACATTGGCATATTGTGGAGAATGGCAGTCCAAAGGGATGTATGTATATATGGGGTCATATTTGGGTAATAGAATTAAGACCTAGCTTAGATGGGCTAGAATTGCACAATTCAGGCCAAGGCTTGTTAAAATCCATGTGGCCTCTGTGTGCTCATTTATAATGTCTGGATAAGAATTAACTGCCACCAAACCAATTAATAATAATATAAATATTGTTAAACAATTTAACTAATTATTTCTACAAATGGCCAATGAAATTTAACTAATTTTTTTTTCTACTCACAGGTGTGTGACAAAGAGTCTCAAGGAGGAATGTGGGGTCATCTCCAATGAATGCTCCATTCTCATCGATGCTGTACTGCTTTTTAAGTGAAAATAAATACCAGATTTTGTATTCATCTTTGAGTCTGTGCATATAAACATGGCTGACACAAGCTCAGCCCTGAGAACATCTCTGATACTACACGGCTATGAAAATAAGAGACCCATTTCCAGCCACCATCAACCACACCTTTAAGGAACAAACACACCTAGCATCTAACAAGTTGAAGGGAAAAGGTGACTGATTAATTCAGATAAGGCACAGTATCTCATGTAAGCAGAAGGGACAATGAAGTCTATTATATGGTAGGACCAGATGTCAGTCCCCACTGGTATAATTGGAAGGAATGCAGTGTCTGGATAAGTATTTTGTGCCATGATAGCTGTATGGGAGATTCCACTTCCTCCCAGGCAAGCCACCTTTCTCTACTACTGCATTGACATTCCATATTACTTCACTCTCTCTCTCCACTTTCTACTGTGCTGGAACATTCTTCAGAGGCATACCACAAACATCCTGCTGTAGCTTCTCCACACTGAGTGATTTGCAGTGTCAGATTTTTCTACATTTCCCTCACTGCTTTCTGTAAGTTCAGTGTTGGACTGAATACCAGCCAGTGTCCATTCAGGCAGGATTCACAAGCCTCTGGAGCTTTGACCATTGTTTTATCCTTCAGAAGTCCATGTTTACAGAAATAACCATGAAGACATAGTTTTAGGTTATTTCTCTATCTACCTTTCAGCTCACTGACCCAAGGTATAGGAGTAAGGATATTAATAGAGGCAGGAGATGTGGACCTCTTTAGTTGTAGGTCCTTGGGGCAATTTGTCAAAATTCCAGCAGACCAGCCATACAGTACACACTGGAACAGGTACCAGCAGCAACAGGAACACAGTTAACCAGGAAACCAGCAGCAGTTTGGGGAGCACCAGCAGGTACACCCAAAGAAGCAGTGGCTTTTCTGGCCCCCTATGGGACCTGACCTGGACCTAGCCCAACCTAGGCTGCAATCAGCAGCAGCAAGATTTGTGAAAGCATTTTCTGGAGTATTTCAAAGTGAAGCAGCAACAAGAAGTGATGAGAAGTGATGTCAAGCAAAAAGCCAGCCATGTGTTTCTGGGGTTCCTACTTATACCCCCACAAAAATCCACATGAGGATGTTTTCTAATTGACCAACCTCACACCCTCCACAGGAGGTGCATTCTGTTAACTGAGGTCAAGCACTGTCCAAGGAGTTTGTCCATCAAAGGATGTCCCTTATGGGTGACATTTCCAGCCAACCAAACATCACGTGATCTTCCTACAGGATGCTTTCCATGGCCCTCTCACAAATCTGTTTTTCAGCAGTAGACAAAGCACCCCCACATCCTATACTTGAGACCAACACGAAATACATTCATTCAACACAACTGTTTTTCTAAAGAAATAAGAACCTCCACCACATAACCACACTCATTAACATGAATATTGGCCAATATTGGCTAGAGATTGCCAAAGAATAAATATTTATAATTTCATGATTGAGTGCCTTATTTTCCTTGTTATTTATTTTTCAATTATTCATTACTGTACCTTTTGAAAAGGTAAAAGGCATATGTTTAGCTCATGGTTTGCTAACTTTCTGCTCATCACTGTTGGAAATGGTACCATGAAAGTTGCAACTTGTTCTATAAATATATTAGAATGGATGAGATATAGTGAACCCTTGCAGCTAAAGATTATCTGGATTTAAGTTGTTGGGACAGAGAGATGGCGTAGTGGTAAACATGCTATTTGTATTATTTAATTGACTTCTGTTCACAGCACTTATATTAGGCAGCTTCCAAACACCTGTAATTCCAGCTTCAGGAGATCTTATATCCTCTTTTCACCTTTTTGGATATCACAACATGTGTGCTTACACACACACACACACACACACACACACACACACACACATACACACACACACACACGGGAGGAGAAAACAAGAAAAATGCAAGTAATTATTTTTCTAAATGTAATTTATTATTTTTCAGTTAATGAGTATGATTGTTTGACTACATGTATGTCTGTGCACCATACCAGTGCTTGATATCCATGGCATGCAGAAGAGGCAACAGATGTCCTAGAACTGGAGTTGTGAGCTGCCATGTGGTTCCTGGGAACTGAACCCAGGCCCTCTGTAAGAGTAGAACATGCTTTTAACTGCTGAGCCAGCTCTCCAGTCTCTTGATGATCTAGAAACTTTCCAATTTCACTTGACTATTGCTTTTCTGAGTTCATATAATCACTTCAAAACTATACTGTTTTCCAATTGTTACTTACTTTATAACTTAAAGGAAGGTGTATTTGTGCCCTTCTATAAATACTTTAATTATTCCCTCCTAATGTCTGTTATTTTCTTTCATGTACATTAGGAGTGTGATTTTCCTTCTTCTATCAAGAATAAAACCAGTTTGCATTAATTTAGGATTGGGCATGACTTCCTAAGTAGGAGGTGTTTAAGTATTCCTTTCAACTCAGCTAACCAAGTGATGACATGATCCTCTAAACTACCTTTCACATTCCTGCATTCTGACACTCACATGGCTCCTGGAGGACTTATTTTGAACTCACAATTCCACAATTTAAGAAAGATATCAACATCACACCCACGGCACCTACTCACTTTGCTTAATTGCATTAGTAGAAATATAATATAGACAGTATTCCAGGAACAGAGACCATCAAATAAAAAGAAAGCCAGCAGAGGGATCAGAAGGCAAAACAAACTCAAGAAAAATTATCGACAACAAAATAAATCTTGCTTGTGTTAACTTGATGAGGTTTTCTAAGGACACATTGCTTACAATTGTTGTCTCCTCAGTTCAGAGAGATGGAGCCCAGCAGGAGCTGAATTGGTTGAGAGGCAGTTTCTGTGCTGATAGTGACTGCCATAGGCAGGGCAGTGATTGGTCTACTAACCAGGAGATGCCTACTGTTTAGCAGTAAAATCAGAAAGACTAAAAAACAAACCTCAAAACAAAACAAACAGAAAACTACCATGACCACCAACGAAGTAATGTGGTCTTAGAGAGTCAAGTACATGAAGTCAGATCCCAACACTCAAGTTAAAATCCAAGTATTGTATTGTATACCTGTGATCTCAGTGTTTTGGATACCGAGACAGTAGGATATCTGGGCCTTGCTGGCCAGTCGGTTAAAAAGTAAGGCCCAGTGTCAGGGAGAGATTCTGCCTCAAATACATGAGGTGGATACTGATTACAGAAGATACCTGACATCAACCTCTGACTTCCACATGCTTGCGTATACTCAGCCTATGCGTTTACATGCACAAACAGATACACACATAGACCCAAGGAAATGGTCTGCTAAGAACATTTGTTTTCTTCCTACTTAACCAAATAAGCAAGCTGGAAAAAGAACCAGGCCTACAACACACTCAGAACAACCAGTTCCATTGTGGAGTAGGTCATTTGAAAAGAGAATTCACACTAGGTTTCTGATCCTGTGCGACGCCCCCCCATCTCATTCAGAATTGGGACATGTTTGTAATCCCTTTAAAGACCCACTGTGCTCCAGGCTCTGTGTTCTCTAGTATTTCATTGGTGTTGAACACGGGGCTTTTGAACATGGGGCTTTCCTCAGTCTTTGGGGACTAAGGAAAACATGCTGACCAGTTGGTTACATTTTTATCCAAAGCGACCCTTGAACTTCATAATTCTCTTCCCTCTGAAATTTGTCATTCAAAATATATAAAGAAGTGAGGGTGTATGGAGCACTGTGTCTTGTTGGTGATTCATTGTCTTTACACCAAATTATAAAGAGTTCCTCTAGTCAGTTAAGCTTTCTAATTGTTTTTTTTTTTTTTTTTTTTTGCTTGTTTGTTTGTTTCCTTACCTTTAGAAAAAGAAAATTACCCTTTGCTGTCTTGTACCACAGCTCTAAAGGAAGCTTACGGGACAATGAAGGCAGTTCTAGTGCACAAAACTAGTTCATTGCTAGGAATAGGAGGGTGTAGTACACCCACCCTTTTCCACAGCACTCATGGAGTCTGCACAAAGGCAAACAGACACATAAACTGCCTTGTAGGTTTCAGAATAGAACAGTACGTTCCAGTGCACATGACCCGGGTCCTAGTTATCTCATTCCTAAGAGAATTTGGAAATTAAAGCAGAATAAACATAATGGTTGGTCATGATGTGGATGCAGGCAATTGAGAAGGCAGTAGAATATTCTAGTCTTTTCTATTCTCTGGTTAAATTTGTATTAAAGTTATTTTATATCAGCAATTGAATTTCAACTATTAAATATTTTTAAGTTTTTGAGAGTGTATTCATTTAACAAAACTGTTGTTAAGTTGTATATGCCATGCAACTTTAAGTAAATACAGCATAAGGCCAGTGAATCTTTCAGGTTCTCAATCATTTTAGGTTCTTATCTCCCTGAAGGAAATATTCAGTTAAAAGACACAGTTTAAATAGAAATTTATTTAACAAAGATATGCAAAGTAGACACTCCAAAAGAGACAAGAATGGGTTACCTGAAGTGTAGGGAGGAAGGTTACTGTGTTCTGTGTCTTAGATTTTCAAAGAATTTTTTGATGAATCTTCTGAGATGTTTAGCAGATTTATGGAGTAAGGGGACCTCCCCATTCCCTATTAAATCATGGTGGACTGGCTTTCTGTTTTAGGGTATTTTCCCCATTATGTTCACAAAAGTAGGAGTGTCAAAACCATGATACATGTGATATTGCCATGATCTCACACCTTCTGAGGAAACAGATATTTCCTTGGTGTACTGTGTAGGAAAATATCCTAATGTCTCAATTTCTGATATTCCATGGGTGACTTAACTGTAGCTTCATAAATGTTTTACCTCAAAGAGTCATTTTGCCTGTCAGGAGACACAGCTGCAGTGTTTCTTGGCTATCTTGTATCTAACATCTTGTCTAACTTGTATTAGAACTAAATTTTTTGGTTTTCATCACTGTTTTGAGGAAATAGCAAAATATGATTTTTAAAGTCTCAATACAATGGCATTTCGCTGAATATGAACTGTATTGGGTCATCTAATATTCAGTTACAAGTCTAGATTTACCTAGTTTTCCAAATGTGTAGGTTCTTGTTTATGTTGACAATCCCATTACTCTGGGGAATTCCTACCTAGCTTTTCTTCATCTTAAGATCAGGTTTTCATCAGGAATTCTGTTCCCTTGGGAGGTATAAGACCGTGAAACTGTAGAAAAGCTGGCTCTTTTTACAAAACTGTGCCACTTCAAGGAGATGCTCATCTGAGAATGGAGAGGCCTGCAACCATCCAGAAGGCATTGTCTCCTGTGATTTGGAGATTAATTAAATGCAGCATCTGCATGACATCAGTCACCGACAATTTCCAGCCATAAAATGCCATTCTTCCCTGTTAAAGTGAGGGTCCTTGAGGTGTGTGTGTATGTATGGCGGGGGGATGTCTCCATTTCACCAGACAGAGTACAAACCTTTGTGACATGCTTAATATTTCTTCCGCCAAGATGTCCACTCTGATTCCTCACCCTTTATGGAGTTGTTGATTTCATCCTGCACTTAGCTGCTAGAAAAGCGATTGCAGGACCAGTCACAGAGCAAAAATGAATTATACATCAGAAGTGACTGCATTTGAGTTAAAAAAGTTAGACTTCAGCGTCTTCAAATTACTATATGATTTAAGAAGGAATACATTTAAGGAGCTAGCAATGGACTGGGGTGAAGGGTCAGCACTGGCCCAGTTTAATATAATTTAGCTTTCAATTATTTATTTTTTAAAGAGCTCCTAAGCACACTGAATCTCTTTAGTGGCAATGTCAAAAGTCTGGAGACTGGAGGGGAGGCATTAATATGGCAGGCTGTTATGCATGTAATGTTACAAGGCCTGCTGAAATCTGAAGTGCTCCCTAGAGCAGGGACAGTCAACATGAACAGTCAGCTGGCAAAATGAAGTGTAGATCTCCCTTCTGAGCATTGTCAACAACTGACTCCTTTTTCTTACAAATACAACTGGCTTTATCAGCTACTAACTGTGAGGAGCCCGCATACCTAGTTTTACACTCTGCACATGTATAACCTTGATTAAATTGCTGATCTTCTAGCCGGGCGGTGGTGGCGCACGCCTTTAATCCCAGCACTCGGGAGGCAGAGGCAGGCGGATCTCTGTGAGTTCGAGGCCAGCCTGGTCTACAAAGTGAGTCCAGGACAGCGAGGGCTGTTACACAGAGAAACCCTGTCTCGAAAAACCAAAAAAAAAAAAAAAAAAAAAAAAAATTGCTGATCTTCAGTTTTACCAAAAATAAAGTTAATTCAAAAAAAGTTTTCTCTGCATTCTTTGAGAAAATGTGCCATGATCAGAACAGTGAACTTTTTTTTTTAATTAAATACTTTATTTTTTTTTCTTCAAGTTACATCTCAGTAACAAACCCCTCCCTATTCCCCCTTCCTATCCCGCCCTTCCACCCTCTTCCCTCCAGAAGTTTCCCCTTTCAGTCCAACAGCTGGTTCCTTCTCTTATAACAGTAAGTATTATACAAAACAATAGATATAAATATGCCACATT
>CAJQZJ010008587.1:5416976-5453804 GCA_907164525.1 Lophiomys imhausi | reverse complement strand
TCTCTCTCTCTCTCTCTCTCTCTCTCTCTCTCTCTCTCTCTCTCTCTTTGAAGTCAGAGCTTTGCTTTGGATCAATAATGAGTTCCATTAGGCTTGCAACTCAGAAGCTATGTCCCCTGCATCCTCTGCTTCCCACCGCCTAAGTTATAACAGAGAAACTAGAATCAACTTTTATGCAAGATGGTTCCAGACACCAAGTATGGGCTCTCCCCAGAGAGAGTTATAAGACTATGAAGGTCACTCTTACCTTCTCCTGCCTGTGAAGATACTTGCTACCATAGCTTAAGTTTGATCTAATAAGTCATGAGATCATTTCAGAAGGGGTCGAGCTTTACATAGAGAAGAAAAGACTTCCACACAGAGACTGAGAGCACACAAGTTAGGGGAGGGGACTGACAGATGGACCAATGGACACAGGGAGTAGGGCTAACAGACATGCTGGCCCTCTCCACTCAGGTCATTATGAAGACATAGACAGCCACATTCCTTTCTGTTTGTCTCTTCCTTCCTTATCCTAAAGAAACTAAGGGCTTTCCTTCAGTCTTTTCATCTTCATTCTGAAGGTTCTAGATAAAGTACATCTTTTATAACATTTTTAAATTTTTTTGAATATGCACATGCGTACATATGCCAAAGTGGGAAAGTGGATGTCAGGAGCTAACAGGTGAGGATCAACTCTTTCCTCCACCAAGTCCAACTTTGCATCAAACCCAGATTGTCAGGTTTGACAACAGATGTCATTACACACCAAGCCCTGTCATTATCCCTACATAAAATTGTGATTACATAAATATTCTGTGCATTCCTCTAACCCTCCAGTCTGTTGTTACCGCAATGCTAAGCATGGCCTTTATGACAAAGTTTTCCATGTTTGGATGAGTCTGAAGTTCACTTTCCAAAACCCATGTTTCTTTCTTCTCTACCAATGGTTTCTCACCCAGCACACACCTGACAATCAACATGCTGACCTTTCTGCTTTTACAGTTTTTATTTCATGTGCTAGGATATCAACAATGACCTTTTTTCTTCTTATCCCTTTTTTTTCTGTCACATTTCTCCAAATTTTTTCACTATGAGAGTTATTGAGGCCTTTACAGCTAATTCATCCTCCCATTGAATAATTTAGGTTACATTTTGTATGTTTCGAACTTGTGGCTTTAATTGTATAAGGCGCATATTATCCACTTCCCCTTCTCAGTGCTGAATCATTAAAAACTCTGTATGCTGGAACGTCATGAAGATCTTATCAGATGGGACTGCCCAGGTTCCTTTACAAGAATAATCAATACAGGAACTACTAATGTGAGAATATTTTTATCACACATTTTCTTAAAAAATATTTGAACCAAGGAAGAGTTAATATTTAAGGAATATACATTTTAAATTCAGTAATATTCAATGAGTTTAAAAATTTAAACTTGAATAGCACATTTAAAAATCATTCTTATATTTTAAAATTCTAATTTTTAATACCTTCAAATTAAAGAATATTAAAATATAATTGTAATATGTATGAATTTTACTCTATATTAATTTACTGTTAAATTATGACTTAATGTGGATTATAATAATTAGAAATACAATTAAGATAATTGTCTATTTGAATAGCTGTAGAATAAAATCTAAAGAAAATGTTTACTCTTTAAATATTTTTAAAATAATTTGAAACCTCTAAATGTGGTAGTACTTATTTCAAATAACCCAAGTGAAAAGCTAAAATCTTAATTAAGAAAAGATTTTATGTACTTTATTACTGTACTCTTGGTTGTGTAATGAAGATTTATTGGTTTGGAGTTTTTTTTTCTGTTTCTTAAAACTGTTTAGCCTAACTTTCTTTGGTATTCAGTACAACTGGATCTTATCATCATTAATCTTAATTGGAATTATTATAAAATTTTTGGTATGATGATTAAAACCATTAGTGCCTTGCATGTTGGTTTGATGGATTCTCTGCTGGATTACTTCATTTCCTAATTTCCCAGTTCTCAACATCTGTCAAACTAAATTTACTACCAAATGGCCAAGACCTAAATAACAAAATGAAAAACAGCAACTGCAGCATTAGGACCCAAGAGGACCCAAGATTGTTTCTGTCCCTTTTCTATCCATAGAGATAGCAGGATCACATTGACAATGTATTGTTTTTAAATTTTAATTTCTTACTCAACAATGTAACCATTCCATATAATATTCTTTGATAAAATTCATCCCATGTCTTTTCCTCTTTTATCTTCTTCCCATTCTTAACAAATCCTCTTTTCTTCCAAATCTTCCCCCTACTTTGATCATGGAGTTGTTGTCTTTCTACAGTGTCTTGCCTCTTGTGCAAGCTTAGAGATGGCTGCTATCATTAATGGACAGATTGCACTTGTGTGTGTGTGTGTGTGTGTTCCTTCTACAAAGTTGTTGTTCTCAAAGAGACAGGAGACAGGTGCTCTTTGACTAGGGATGAAGCCAACAGAAGAAATATGATAACAAATAAAAAATGCTGTAGAAGGTGTCTTCTGCCTCTACAAACCTTGTTAACAAAGTGTTGCACTTACAGTCACAAGGGAATTGTGTCATTCCTGTCTAACAGTCAATCCCTTTCCCTCCTACACAGCATTCACAGACTTCGGGACAACAATTCGCTGCTCTCACACAGATATGCTGGATGGTTGCCTCCTCTGAATCTCTTCTTCAGAATAGTTGGACCTCTCCTTACCCTTTTGTTTGTTTTTGGATGTAGCCCCCTGTTATGTTTCAGATGTAAGCTTAACCATGACATTGAATAGAGATTTTCCTCAATGATATCCCTGAAATTAACCAGACCACACTCCTCTTAGAATCTATCATATCACCATTGTTATTCCCTTTTTATCATCCACATAGCCTGCATATCCCTATGTGAATAGTTGGGATTAGAAGTGTTTAAGATTTGTGTCATTTCCCTCTATATTTTACACATTTGCATATACAAACTGGGATTAGGTCTCAAGTCATAATATAAAATGTATTTTTATTTTACATAAACTTTCTGGACCCACTCTTTTGTATGCCTTTTCATTTATCTCTTCATTCAACAAATAGTTACTGAGCACTTACTATATTTTATACTTTTGTGGGGGGTGGGCTAGAGAATGTCAGTAACAAAAGACCAGAGCTCTCCTCTAATGAATGTTATAGTCTAAAATGCAGACAAATATAAATGTATATAAGCAATAATATAAACACAGCCATTAACGCAGTGTGGAGGAGTCCTATCTGGAGGGCAGAGGCAGTTGGTTAAAGGGGATGCTCTGCTCTGTACATTAAGATGGTTGAGGGGAAAGCATGTGTGCTCAAAATTCTGAAAGATGTCAAGTTGCATCAACTGAGACTTCAACAGGAAATAGTTCCATATTTTAGACAGATACCATTTAGAAGCATCATGGGAATCTTCATTGAATACACATACAGTCTTGGGTAGTCCTTATTCTCTCTGTGTTACTGAGTGTATGATCTTGAACTTTTGAACATTCTGTCTCCAATGCCTTACTTCTGGATCACCATAACTGAATTATGAAAGACTAGGGACAGAGTTCAGAGTTGACTGCATGAAAGAAAATACTCTAATATTTAAGCTACATTTTCATCAAAGGTCTGAGCATATTTTGTGGGAAGGTACAACTTGGGACAAATGAGAAAATGAAGATATGAAGTACACAGCTGTATACATCAGAACTGTCACTGGGCCTGGGAGATGCCTCCTTTGGTAAGAGTTCTAGAGTTGGAAGAAGCTGAGTTTAAATCACTAAGCACCTGTGAAAAAGGCCCAGCTGCTTGATTGCATAACCCGAGCCTTGAGATACAGAAAACAGATGGATCCCTAGGTGACAATGGTAAGCATCAGGTCCATAAAGATGGTCTTAGAGCGATAAAGTCAAGAGCAACACAGGAAGCAACGTTTTGCTCCAGCATCTGCATGTGTAGATCTGACTGGACATATGTACCTGCACACTGAAGTGCATGTGCTACACACAGCACAGAAATGGACACAGAAATAAACAAGCATATAAAAAAAATAAATAGTAGGGATTTTACTAGAACTGGACATCATGAATCAAGGTTAGGAGAAGTGGTCAGCATACAGATCCATTTTGAAGTTACAACAACAAGCTCAAAAGAGAGAAAGGGTAGGAGGGAGGAGTGGGATAGTTCCTGATTTGGGCTCTCATGTCTTTGAAGGATGTGTTACCATGTGTGCTGATGAAGACAGTGGGAAAGTAAGGGTGGTGGTATGGAGGATAACTGGTAACTCATTTGAGGTAGATGGAATTAAAAATAGCTACGATTGCATACATTTAATTTATTGACTGAAGACATGCCATTTCACTATAGTTTCAAGTTTACTCAGAAGCAGAAATAAAAGCAATAGCAAGGAGTGCATAAGTTTTCCAGAATTTATTACCAGACCTCTGATTTAAACATTTAGATAAAACATCACATACCATAGTTAGTTTAAAGAAAGGGTAAGAAAAGTAGCTTTCAAAACAAGTGGAGAATGATTCTATTAATAAGAAAAGCAATTGGCTATATATGCTCCAATAGTAAAAATATTATCCCAATATCTGTATACAATAAGTGTTCAAGAATAAGATACTATTACCTATCATTTGTATTATTGTTAAAAATATTTATACAAGTAAATCAGAGTGCATATCATAATCAGCTAAGTACTGTAAGAAAGGGTTCTGTATTTGTTTTATTCTATTGCTCCCATAGTCTATACATAATGTTATTGAGGATGGACTATCATTTCTGCTTTAACTAAAAGAACATAAATGCTTAGAGCGAAATGAGAGCTCTTCTCCACTATCTTATAGCTACTGAATGCCTAAACTGATATTCTAATTAAAGCCTATTTTACTTTATAACTCTTAAAAAATAGCTATGAAACACCTGATCAAATGTGTCAATTACATATTTCAGAGAGAAATTGAAATTTATCCAGTCAGCTTAATAGATGTTTATTGATTACATATATTATTTCAGACAATATGGTCCATGTTCTAACTACAAATTTAAAAAGACACAAATCTGTCATTTAGGAATTTTCAATATAAAGAGGAAAAATTTAAACTTTTTTTCTCCCAAGACAGTGATATAAGACAGAAATGTACTCTTAGCTCTCTCCCTATTCAAGTGCAAGGTTCATGGCTGAAATCATTGTAACAAAGCTTAATAAAAAATTGAAGCATATTGCTTTGTTTATTTATTTCTTTTTAGCTTTTTTGAGATGTTTATAGTCCAGAAATATTCTTTTTTTTTGTTTTTATTTCTTCAAGTTACATCTCAATCGCAGTCCCCTCCCCATTCCCCCGTCCAGTCCCATCCTCCCACCCTCAACCCCCCATCCTCTTCCCTTTTTCTTTTTCTTTTAAGTTTAAGGTATATCTTATTTCCCCCTACAGTTTCCCCTTTCAGTCCAACAAATGGCTCTTTCTCTTATAATAATAAATACAATACAAAACAACAGAGGTAATTAGGCAACAGTTATGAGGGTTACATGGCTTAATGTACATTCCCAATGTCCAGTCCATATGTATTTGGCACCTGACTTTAACATTCTACTATCTAACCATCTCCATGAGTTCAAATTTCTATATCTAACTCAACATTCATACTAACTTGCAACACAATTTTAAAAGTATCTTCTTAGATCTATAACACTCTCTTGACTCCTAAACAACTCAAAATTTAATTATGAGACTCTAACTATCTGTTCTTCAACCACCTCAGACCTGAGAGGGATAAATATATCTGATTTTATGGGAAGTCCAGGGCCTGCAGCTTCCAAAACTAAGAAATGACATACCAGTGGCTGCCTGGACAGTTCCCATTTTCTCTCCATACATTACAGCATCGATCTTCACTCGTTTGGCCCCGTTTCTCTGACAGACATTGATTGTAGAGCAGGGGTTATGAAGGACTTGCCTACCCTGTCTTGGCAGAGCTAGGCTGTCGACTTATCGGCTTCCAGGTTTTGTCCTTTTTGGACAGCATTCTGTCTACAGTTGGAGCAAGGGGCTTTTCCTACCAAGAGATAGGCTTGCGACTAATTCAATCATCTCCCACTGGAGATTCTTCGATGCTCATCTTCTACTTGGAGGAGAATAGGGGGTGCTTTCAGGAGTTGATATGTCTTGATATAAAAAAATCAAAAGTTAAAAAACATCTTTGAATGCCATATTCTGCAGATCTCTTGAGGTTTTTGAAGAGGCCCTATTTATCTCTTATATTAGGGTAAGCAGATGTTGCTTGTCTCTTAGCAGCTTTATTTCTGATCAGCTTAGAAAATAACTATAATAGGCTGTCATAGTACCTAACAGAATGAACGGCTTGCATAATTATTAGTTTGCATTTCTTAATTATCCTAAACAGTTTATGACAATTAGTAGTAAAAGGCCGAAACATCACATTTCATTTTTTTTCTTTACCTCCTAACCCTTCCATTCCATTTCTCTGGGGTGGGATGTCCTTATATAACAGTCCCTCATCTCAGTTGAGAGGTCGTATGAGAGCCAAGAGCCTCCTCATTCATTGGGGGTCTACGAGGCAGTACCATCAGTGAAAAGTGTCTCATTGCCCGGGAGAGAGAACTAAAAAACAAACAAACAAAGAAGCAGACAAATAGATAAAAAAGACTAAAAAATAGAAAAAATATATAAAAATATATAAAAAATAAATAAAAAATAAAAATAAAAAGCCTATGTCCAAGTTCCCTTTGGGGTGTTAGTTGTAGTATTGATACCTTCTGCTATATAGCTAAAATCCTACTATAAGTGAATAGATGCCATATGCATCCTTCTGAGTGTGAGTTAGCTCACTCAGGATGAGCTTTTCTAGTTTATTCCATTTGGCTGCAAATTGCATAATTTCATTGTTCCTGATAGCTGAATAATATTCCATTGTGTAGATGTACTACAATTTTTTAACCCATTCTTCGGTTGAGGGACATCAGGGTTGTTTCCAGTTTCTAGCTATCACAAATAAGGCTGCTATAAACATAGATGAGGAAGCTTCCTTATGATTCTGTGAAGAGGCATGATTCCCAGAAGTGGTATGGCTGGGTCCTGAGGCAAAGCTATTCCAAGTTTTCTAAGATATCGTCAGACTGACCTCCATAGTGGTTGCACAAGCCTGCACTCCCACCAGCAATGGACTAGGGTACCCCTGTCTCCACAGCCTCGCCAGCATGTGCTGTCATTTGAGCTTTTGATCTTAGCCATTCTGACAGGTGTGAGATGGAATCTCAGAGCTGTCTTGAGTTGCATTTCTCTGATGATTAAGGATGTTGAGCATTTCTTCAAGTGTCTCTCAGCCATTATGGATTCCTCCTTTGTGAATAATCTGTTTAGCTCTGTCCCCATTTTTTGATTGGATTATTTGATTTCTTGGCATTTAATTTCTTGAGTTATTTGTAGATTTTGGATATTAGCCCTCTGTCAGATGTGGGGCTTGTGAAGATTTTCACCCAGTCTGTAGGCTGCCGCTTTGTTTGAATGACAGTGTCCTTTGCCTTACAGAAGCTTTTCAGTTTCATGAGGTCCCATTTATTGATTGTTGGTCTCAGGTCCTGAGCTGTTGGTGTTCTGTTCAGGAAGTTGTCACCTGTGCCAATGAGTTCGAGGGTTTCTCCTACTTTTTCTTCTAGTATCTTTAGTGTGGCTGGCCTTATGTTAAGGTCTTTGATCCACTTGGTCTTAAGTTTTGTACAAGGTGATAAGTATGGGTCTAATTTCAAGTGTACCTCCAGTTGGACCAGCACCATTTGTTGAAGATGCTGTCCTTCCATTGTGCCGTTTTGGCTTCTTTGTCAAAAATTAGGTGGCCATAAGTGGGTGGGTCAATTTCTGGATCTTCAATTCGATTCCATTGATCTACTGGTCTGTTTCTATACCAATACCATGCTGTTTTTACAACTATTGCTCTGTAGTACAGCTTGAAATCTGGGATGGTGATACCTCCAGATTTTTTTTTTTTTTATTGTACAGGATTGATTCTGCTATTCTGGGCTTTTTGTTGTTTCATATGAAATTGAGAATAGCTCTTTCCAAGTCTATAAAAAATTGCGTTGGTATTTTGATAGGAATTGCATTGAATCTATATATTGCTTTTGGTAGGATGGCCATTTTTATTATGTTGATCCTACCTGTCCATGAGCATGGGAGATCTTTCCATCTTCTAAAGGCCTCTTCCATTTCTTTCTTCAAGGGCTTGGAGTTCTTGTTGTACAGGTCCTTTACTTGCTTGGTTAGAGTTACCCCCAGGTATTTTATGTTTTTTGTGGCTATTGTGAAGGGGGTAGTTTCCCTTATTTATTTCTCAGCCCATTTGTTTGTTGCATAAAGAAGGGCTTCTGATTTTCTTTTTGAATTAATTTTGTATCCAGCCACTTTGCTGAAGGTGTTTATCAGCTATAAGAGTTCTCTGGTGGAATTTTTGGGGTCGCTTATGTATACTATCATATCAGCTGCATATAGGGATAATTTGACTTCTTCATTTCTGATGTTTATCCCCTTGATGTCCTTTAGTTGTCTTATTGCTCTAGCAAGAACTTCAAGTAATATATTGAAGAGATATGGTGAAAGTGGACATCCTTGTCTTGTCCCTGAGTTTAGAGCAAATGCTTCAAGTTTCTCTCCATTTAATTTGATGTTGGCCACTGGCCTGCTGTATAGTGCCTTTATTATTTCTAGGTACCATCCTTGTATGTCCTTTCTCTCCAGAACTTTTATCATGAAGGGTTGTTGGATTTTGTCAAATACTTTTTTTGCATCTAGTGAGATTATCATGTGGATTTTTTCTTATATCTTGTTTATATGGTGAATGTCGTTGATAAACTTTCCTATGTTGAACCATCCCTGCATTCCTGGGATGAAGCCTACTTGATCATGGTGTATGATACTTTTGATGTGTTCTTGAATTCAGTTTTCTAGTATTTTATTAAATATTTTTGCATCTATGTTCATGAGGAAGATTGGTCTGAAGTTCTCTTTCTTTGATGGGTCTTTGTGTAGTTAAGGAATCAGGGTGATTTTGGCCTCATAGAATGAGTTTGGCAATGTTCTTTTAGATTCCATTTTGTGAGAGTTTGAAAATTATTGGTGTCAGCTCCTCTTTGAAGGTCCGGTAGAATTCCGTGCTAAAGCAATCTGGCCCTGGGCTTTTTTGGTTGGGAGGTTTTTAATGACTGTTTCTATTTCCTTAGGGGTTATAGGGCTGTTTAATCTGTTTATCTGATCTTGATTTAGCTTTGGTAGGTGGAATCTATCAAGAAAATTGTTCATTTCACTTAAGTTTTCAAATTTGGTAGAGGATAAATTTTTAAAGTAGGATCCAAATATTCTCTGGATTTCCTCAATGCCTGTTGTTATTTCTCCCTTTTCATTTCTGATTTTGTTGATTTGGGTTTTCTCCCTCTGTCTTTTAGTTTATTTGGCTAAGGGTCTGTCTATTATGTTGATGTTCTCGAAGAACCAAATCTTCGTTTCATTGATTCTTTGTATAGTTCTTTTTGTTTCTAAGTTGTTGATTTCAGCTCTAAGTTTGATGATCTCCAGCCCTCTGCTCCTCTTGGGAGTGTTTGCTTCTTTTTTTTCCAATTCACCCTGTTTAGCTGTTAATTTGCTAATATGAGCTGTCACAATTTTCTTTTTGAAGGCACTTAGTGCTATGAACTTTACTCATAGCACAGCTTTCATTGTGTCCCATAGGTTTGGGTATGTTGTGCCTTCATTTTCGTTGCATTTTAAGAAGTCTTTGATTTCCTTCTTTATTTCTTCCCTGACCCAGTGGTCCTCTAGTAAAGAGTTGTTCAATTTCCATGTGAGTGTAGACTTTCTGTTGATTCTTTTGCTATTGAAGTCCAGCTTTATTCCATGGTGGTCTGATAAGATACAAGGGGTTATTTCTATTTTCCTGTATCTGTTGTGGCTATCTTTGTGTCCAACTATATGTTCGATTTTGGAGAAAGTTCCATGAGGTGTTGAGAAGAAAGTGTATTGTTTTGTGTTTGGGTGAAACATTCTGTAGATATCTGTTAGGTCTATTTGGTTCATGATCTCTGTTAGACTCATTATTTCTCTGTTTGGCTTCTGTCTTGATGATCTGTCCATAGTTGTGAGTGGGGTGTTGAAGTCTCCCACTATTACAGTGTTTGGATCGATGTGTGATTTAAGTTTTAGAAGCGTATCTTTTATAAATGTAGGTGCCTTTTAATTTGGGGCATAGATGTTCAATATTGAGATGTCCTCTTGGTGGATATTTCCTTTAACGAGTATGTAATGGCCTTCTCTCTTTTTTTTTTTATTAACTTCAATTGGAAGTCTATTTTGTTTGATATTAGGGTGGCTACTCCAGCTTGTTTCCTGGGTCCATTTGCTTGGAAAACCTTTCCCATCCCTTTACTCTGAGGTAGTATTTATCTTCAATAGTGAGGTGTGTTTCTTGTATACAGCAAAAAGACGGGTCTTGTTTATGGATCCAGTCTGTAATTCTGTGTCTTTTTATTGGTGAGTTTAGTACATTGATGTTGATGGATATTAGTGACCAGGGGTTGTTATTTCCCATTATTTTGGTATAGCTGGTTGTCTTGTGTTTCTTTTTGTTTAGTTGCTGTGAAGGTTCCTATTTCCTCTGTTTTCTTAGGTGTAGTTATCTTCTCTATGTTGGAATTTTCCTTCTAGGATCTTCTGTAGGGCTGGGTTTTTGAGGAGATATTGTTTGAATTTGATTTTGTTATAGAATATCTTGTTTATTCCATCTATGTTGATAGAGAGTTTTGCTGGGTATAGTAGTCTGGCTGGGCACCTATGTTCTCTCAGGGCTTGTAGGACATCTGTCCAAGCCCTTCTAGCTTTTAAAGTTTCTGAGGAGAATCAGATGTGATTCTGATGGGTCTGCCATTGTATGTGACTTGGTCTTTTTTCTCTTACAGCTTTTAATATCCTTTCTTTGTTTTCTAGATTTTGAGTTTCTATTATTATGTGGTGAGAGGAGTTTCTTTTCTGATCTAATCTGTTCGGTGTTCTGTAAGCCTCTTAGAGTTTTACTGGCATCTCTTTTTTTAGGTTTGGGAAGTTTTCTTCTATGATTTTGTTGAAGATATTTCCTGGACCATGGAGTCGAGAGTCTTCTCTTTCCTCTATGCCTATAATTCTTAGGTTCAGTCTTTTCATTGAGTCCTTGATTTCTTGGATGTTGTAGGTGAGAGATTTTTTAGCTTTCTCATTTTCTTTGGATGTTGTACTGATTTCTTCCATCGAATCTTCCATGCTTGAGATCCTGTCTTCCATCTCTTACATCCTATTTTTGATACTCACATCCGTAGTTCCTTCTCTCTTCCCTTGATTCTCCATTTCCTCTTTTAGCTCTGACTGTGTTTTCTTTGGTGTTTCCATTTCTATTTTCATGTCTTGAATGGTATTGTTCGTTTTGTACATTTCCTACTCCAACTTGCTTGTTTTTGCCTGGAGATCTTTCATTGCTTTATCCTTTTCCTGTTCAAGCTGGGTCACCTTGGCATGGAGCTCTTTAATGGTGTTATTCGTTGTTTTGACTTGTAAAATTGTTGCTTCTTTGAATTCTTTCGTAGATTTAAGTTCTTCTTATTTAGTTTTTATATTTAGCCGGTTTAATTTCTGTAAAATCCACTTCCTAATAGGCCCCCAGTCCATCTCTCCTGAGTCTTTTTTTTATGTTATACATGGAAGGTCTGGCATTAGTCAGAGCACAGGCTTTGCAGTTTCTGACTATTTCTGTTGTTAAGTCAGAAAGTCCAATTACATAATAGTCAGAGGACCTTACCATATCTTGTAGTTTTTTTTTTTTCCTAGGTGAGTCAGAAGGTGTAAATTGGTGACATACTCGTGGAGGCCCCAGCAGAAATGTCATCGTTTTCATTGTTTCAGTTGTGGTGAGGTAGTTTGGGCTGGATGGAATAGCGCTGCTTTCTTTTGTTGGAGACATTTCGCTCTGTTTTTTCGTTTGTTTGTTTGTTTTTTGGTCTGGGGCCTCTGGCCATGTGGAATTTTTTTGCTGTCTTCTAGACTTGGGTCCAAAGGAGTGCTTTGGTATAGGAATCGAGTTGCCTTACTCCACCCCTATAAAGTGAGTTATTCATCCCCGCCTCCTAAGTGGAGACCTAACTAATCCAGGTAGTGGAGCTGTGTACAAGTAAGCTCTGGTTCCCTGCCGCAAGGGCCAGTACTAGTACAAATGTCCGATATACGACAGTTTCAAATATCTCACAGTTTGCCCGGGGTTGGTTCCTGTAGTGGGTAAATCTGCCCTTCAGCCCCAATAGCCTTGCCACTCCCCCGTCTTGGAAACTGGCCAGTGATGTCACAACAGTGGGTTGTGATCTGCAGTCTGAAGGTACTTTGCAGCTGAGCTGTGCTCACTTCCAAGAGTCACAACCTTTCGCCAGATAGTTGGATCCCAGAAATATTCTTGTCCCAACTTCTTGAGTGGTGGTCAGGCCACTATTCATGTCTATTCATTTAAGTCTTTCTTAACATGGGTTCTTCATGACCTAGGAACTCTTGTAAGCAATCAAAACACACACAGAGGGAATCTGTGTGTTCTTTAGGCAGTTAGGGTGCCAGATTGGTGAGGATTTTCATCTGGAAGCAATGATTTTGACAGAAAGTTGCTTGTTCATTCCATTCTCTGTCTCCCTGGATAAGATTCCTTCCTCCTGGGAAAAAGGCAGTAGCACCATCCCTAGTGAGTCACCACAGAAGAAAGGTGGGACACAACTATAGAAGGAACTTGCTAGATCATGATCTATTTTGAGCAGTTCTGATTCTTTGGTTTCTTTTGGAGAGGCATGGGGTCAGACAGACAGGGTTCTTTTCTTCCCAGTTTTCAGCTTTCACTATTGTTTTGTTTCTGAGATTTGAAGAAGACATTATTATTAAAAGTATATGGCAGATTTTCAAAACTGTATAAATCAGTGATTAACATATGATTGTTATTGCTAAGTTGTTTAGTTTGCCCCTTGCTCCACTTCCATCTAAAGATTCAGTATCTCTGGAAGTACTCAAGTATTGGTAGAAGACATTACAAAAGGAAAACACAAAGAGAGTTGGGCCTCCACTGAACAGGTACACACAGTTCTCTTGGTACTGTATCATAAGCCACATAACATAAGACCTGTGTGCACAGCATTAGGTACATTCAGATTATTTGACATGCATAGAGAACTAATAGGGGCTATGTGCAGACAGTCATTGGTTTATATAAGAGGTTAGAGATTTATTCATTTCTGTAATCTGTGGATGGTTCTGGATTCAAATCTTTATGGGCACTAAGGAAGACTAATTTTTTTTTCTTTATTTCTTTCTCCTCCTTGTCCTCCTCACTCTCTTCCTCCTCTTATTCTTTCTTTTAATTAGGCCAATGCAAGGCCTACCTACCCTTCTATAGTTTTAAAGCTAAGAATATAGTGATTTGATGGTCACCCCTTATGTGTAAACATGACTGTATTATAAGTTGCAGCACAGGAAATAAAAATTTAGACAATATATACTTTCCTACCCCATGATACATCTTATAAACTCACATCACTGTGGTCACTTCTTTTGAAATAAGTTGAAACAAAGGAAAAATAGATGTCATGGCAGTTTAATTTCTAAAGCTAAGGAGTGACATTTATACATGTCAAGAATAACAAATACATTATTACAAAATTTTTGGTAGTGCATATTAGTTTTGCAATTTTTCTAAAGCATCATTGAAGTGGACTGTGTGAATGCTGTAATGTGGTCAGATATTCCTTCTCCACCATGACCCCACTTTCCCTGATGCCTAGAGTATTTTTTCCTTTTGGAAACTGCTGACTGAGTCTATCATTCAATGTTAGTATTCTTATCAGGGTCATATGCACCCCAATTATTGTTCAGTGGCACAGGACAAAGTCTTGTCTTTTTATAAAAAAGACAGAGAATATCTGTAGGCCCATTTATGCTGTAGAATTCTCTAAGAGTTTGACAAGGATCCCATTCAAAGCATTTCAAATTCAAGCTCTCCTTTACCCAAGCCATGCTCTCCCTATTTCCTTGAAGCAGTAGTTCCTAATGATACATCTCAGTAAGTGTTCTGTGAGCAGATTTCTAGTTCATAGTTTATTTGCTGGTGAACTGCTTGTGATAGGATCATCAATGCCATCTGCAGTAGATGAAGGTAGCAGTATGCCTGCTCCCTGTTCATAAGTAAGAATGCCATGTTTGCTGCTACACTTTTCAAATTTGCACTTAAACCAGTACAAATATCTTTCATCCTTAAATCATGATAAACTTGTGCCAAACTTCACTCATGAGTTTTTGTCCACATGTCCTATTTTTGAGTGTGTCTTTTTGATGTGTACCACTGAATGAATGAATGTCTGGCTATATGAACAAATAGTGACTGACAGAAGTATCAGTTGAAAGGCTTGTCAAATATTTCTGTTGTTAATCTCTATACAGACGATGGGTAGCTTGGTCTCCATGCAGACTCCTTAGTATGCGGAGCTGGGGAGGGGCTGTCTCTGACATGGACTCTGTTGCCTCTTAGTGGAACACATTACCCTAGCTGGGCTCCAGTACAAGAGAAAACTCTTAGCTCTCATGGGACTTGATGAACCAAGGTGGGTCAATCTATGGGGTCTTCCTTCATCCTAGGAGTAGGAAAGCAGAGAGAAGGAGAAGAGGGTGAGAAGGTAGGACCTGGTGGGGAGGAGGGAAGGGAATGTGATTGAGATGTAGGCTGAATAAATAAATAATTTTTTAAAAATTGTAATACATAAGCTTGGATGTCATTTATAAGAGAGGACTCCCAGAATTGGATAAAGTTGACATTTTTTGAAGGGTCATGTAGTCAATCTGACATTCATAAAATATGTATTGAAAGGCAGGTTTAGCATAGGGAAGCAGAAGTCATGTTGGATTTAGGGCTTCTCATTAGCAATAGTGTTGATTCACAATTATGAAAGTGTCTCCTCAGAGGTCTTAGGAGCAATCATGAATAAAAAAGAAGGTTGAATCTAGGATTATTTATGGAGATCCTCACTAGACCTTGAGGATAAAAATGTTTGAGGGCAGAAACTCCTTTGACTTTGTCATGTTGTAGCTAAAGAGAAGGAATGCTTTCCAACTGAAGTGTCTATACAGAAGATACAGTAATCCATGTACACAAAGAGATAAACACCTGATATTCATGATAGATGAATAAGCACATGGTTCTGCATAGTAATACATAGAGACATTGGTGAGAATGTTCTGTCTTGGTGAAATTGTTCCATAACTGGTTCATTTGCTTTCATTGTTTTAGATAATTAAATTTTATGCATATAAGACAATGTTTCCATCATGATTATGAAAACACAAATACAGTGTTTCAATGATTATATCCCACTGTTGTTGATATAAAATAGTATTGTCATGAACATTCTTGAATGTGTCTTCATGTGAAAATGTATATAGTCATGTAAGGACCTCTTTGATATACATAGCTATAAATGACAGGACTTGGTATTAGGTATGAGATGCACTTCACAATTAAAAAAAATGAAAAATTATTTGTCAAAGACTTTATGCTATAGTCATACTTACTGGAGATACACAAACATTTAGTTGTATTTATTATTCTAGACTTAGGCAGGAATAGGCACTATCTTCTTCCAATTTGGGTGGCATACTTTTGTTTGTTTAATAATAATTTTGAATAAAGATTTTTACATTTTTGTTTTAAATATTTATTTATTACTCAGGTTACATCTTCACCACAGTGCCCTCTTTCCACCCCTACCAGTCCCGCCGTTCCACCCTATACACACTTTCCCTTCCATCCCACTCCTCTAGAGTGGAGTGTCCCTACATAACAGTCCTCTGCCTCAGTTCAGTAGTCATAGGAGGGCCAAAAGCCTCCTATTACACTGGGGGCCTACAAGGCAGCACGACTAGGTCAAAGTTTCTCTTTGACAGGAAACAAAGTCTATGTTCCTGTTCCCTTTGGTGCATTGGTTGTAGTATAGTTATCCTGTACTATATGGCTAAAATCTGATTATAAGTGAATAGATGTCATGTGCATCCTTCTGAGTCTGGGTTAGCTCACTCAGGATGAGCTTCTCTAGTTCCATCCATTTGGCTGCAAATTGCATGATTTTGTTGATTCTGATGGCTGAGTAGTATTCCATTGTGTAGATGTACCACAGTTTTGTTTTTGTTTTTTTAATCCATTCATCAGTTGAGGGACATCTGGGTGGTTTCCAGTTTCTAGCTATTACAAATAAGGCTGCTATGAACATAGATGAGGAAACTTCCTGGTGATTTGGTGAGGAATCATTTGGATGTATACCCAGAAGTAGTATGGCTGAGGCTTGATGTAGAACTATTCAAGTTTTCTAAGATATCATCAGACTGATTTCCATAGTGGTTCTACAAGCTTGCACTTCCATCAGAAATGGAGGAGTGTTCCCTTTTCTCGACAACCTTGCCAACATGTGCTGTCATTTGAGCTTTTGATCTTTTGCCATTCTGACAGGTGTGAGATGGAATCTCAGAGTCGTCTTGAGTTGCATTTCTCTAATGATTAAGGTTGCTGAACATTTCTTCAAGTGTCTCTCAGCCATTAGGGATTCCTCCTTTGTGAATCCTCTGTTTAGCTCTGTTCCCCATTTTTTGATTGGATTATTTGCTTTCTTAGCATTTAATTTTTTGTGTTCTTTGTAAATATTCTCTCATTTAATTGTCCTTTATGGCATTTGTTTGTGTGTTACCTGTGATACTTAAGATTGACTCTGGGCCACGTACATGCTAATAAAGCAGTCTTCTACTGATTGGTAGCTCTATTCCTTTGACTCATGTTTGTCTACACATGATTAGGAGATTAACCTTTAAGCCATGGTTCTCATGGCCTTTCAAAGCTTTTCTAGGTTCTTCTTGCCCCCCCCCCTTTCCTTTATAACTTAGATAAGTGAGCTTTTAAGTCAATTTAAATAAATGCTGGTATTAGATACAGATCTAAATAAGTTTTTACGGTATAAAAAACTTATTGCCCTTGCAAAACTTTTACACCCTTTTCCCACTCTTCCTCTATCCAGTAACTTAGCTGGTCAGTAACATATGTCTTCTGAAACCTGACTTTATGCCTGGCTCTTTAAAGCTTCCTCCTTCTAGTTTATAAGGTCTGGATATCTGGTAGAGTTCTGAATTTTTTTTCACTTAAAGCTTATTATTTGTTATTGAACTTTGCTTTTGCACACATAATTTAAAATATAATTATAACATTAAAAAGAAAAAGAGGAAGTTTTGAGGTTTTGCTGCTGAACCGGTGGGTGTTTGGTGGAATTTGCCTATTTTAAAATTACCTTCTCCTATTTATAGGAACTGTGAATTCATTTTATCAAATTCATTTTCTACTTACGATTTATAGATTTGTTCATAAGATGTTGGTAAATTTTTATTTCAAAAGATAAATGTACAAATTTTGGATCTGTATAGAATATTAATTTATTTTTTACATTTTCCAATGATACATACTCTAAAGAATTGTAATTTATTGCTTATACTCACTTATATCTAGAAATTTGCTAATTATCATACTATTCTTCAATCCAAAGGTCCTTAGGATGGATAATCTGACTCTTTAAAAGGAAAGTTAAAAAGCCTTTGAAAAAGGGAGGCAAAAAGAAACAAGCTTGAAGATCTATAAGCCTTCCAGTCAACACCATTCCAGTGATGGAAAAATTTACAGTAAATACCTCATGAATGGATTTTTCACAAATCCAGCTTTTGTGTTTGTCCTTGGAATGTGTCTACTGCTAAGAAATAATGTTCTGCCGTGTTCAGATATCAGGTTCCATTCTAGTTGGATAAGGCTTTGGGGTTTACGATAGATAGAAAAGTAAACTATAACACTTTTGCTCATACCTCCATCCACACTTCAAAAGAAACTGCTCTGTTTGATCCTCTTCCTGAAGTTCCTATTGACAGGGCATCAATCATTTTATTTGTATACTACTTTTCAGAGACTTAATATTTCTTCATGGGGCCAGTCACATCCTAGTGCCTAACACAGACTAACACATTCTTTGTTCAAAGGGCAGGCTTATCAAATTTGCACTGCTTACCTTTCCCAAGCAGACTGGCACTTACTGAATGTGAAATAAGGTGGAATTTTGGTAGCCATGTCATTAACTATCAAACAGGCTGCAAGCTGCTGGGAGACAGAGCATACAACAGGTAAGTGAGTGTGCCAGATTTCACAGTAGCCACAACACACAGATCTTCAGGATAAAAAGTATTACTGAGGAAAAAAATCACCTAAGAGGCAACATATAACAAAGAAGACTCACATAAGGTAGATGCCGGTACATAAAATTAGATGCAAATATTACTAACTGAAATGTATGCAAACACTGTAATAGAAAGCAGCCCCCCCTCCCAACAAAGGAGCCCTAGAGAGATAAACTAAACCAGTCACGTCTTTCTTCTCATTTTCTTTGTAAACAATTCATGGTCCCCAGGGCTCTTCTCTCAAGTTATCAAGAACATTTGCCTTATTTATTCTAATGGTCACATTACACTTACATGTGTCCTTATCCTCAGCTGAATGATGTAATCTCAATTTAGGCTACAATATCTGGGATATATGCATGCATGTATCTATGCCACATGTGATACACATTATGTGAACATGTTTCTATGTTGTATAAAATATATTCATATATGAGCATTAGTTTGAGTTTAGAGATATGTTATCATGTTGATTTCTATCTGAGTTCAAATGACCAGCTATGCAACCATTGTGCAATTGTCCAGCACACAAAGAGATATTAAACATCAACATTATTATTCACATGTTGCTTTGAAAATTCTCCTCATTTACATTTCTGCCTGTATATAGTGTCAAAGTACTGTTACAAACTTGAGCAGAGTATGTATGTACCTATTTTAAATTCCGTCTAGAAACATTATAACCAAACTACATGTAAATTAGACCATACCTAAAAGTTACAACTAGAAAATATAATTCTTCTGATGCACAGTAATAGGATATGGTAACATAAAGATTGCATATGCTTTAATATACATTTTAATTATTATTTAAATAACTGTAAATATAATTAGATATGTGCTCAAAGTAATACATATCTATACATAAATATTTTGAAATATTTAATAAATTAGACATTTTTTACTATAAAATACTTATGTATTATATGTTGGGTTCAAGTTGGAAGCTGAGAAAACTCAGTTCAGAGACAGAAGCTTAAAAATGAAAATTCTATTTATTGCTTGCACAGGAAGGTGGATGGTTCAAGATCTGAGCTGCATCCCTGAAGGGAGAATGCACAACATTTTTAAAGGGTGGGAACGAAAAGCAAGGTAGAGCAGGATGAGCTGTTGCATTGGCTAATCATATTTGACACAAAGGGGTTAAACAAAGAAGTTAATATTGGTGACTGGGCCTTATCCAAGTCACCTGTTTTCAGGGTCCTGGATTCAGCATTAGCAATCAAGTCCCCTCCTGGACTCTGACCCCGAGTTTGGAATAATAAGAGAACAAAGGAATGGGCAAAGTGCAGAAGTCAGTTAAGTGAAGACAAAACTAAGCAACACATTTATGAGTTGTGTGCCTTAGTTTAGATAACAAAACAATGGCAACTTTCCTTTTTACATCCTTTACTGGCTAACAGACAAACATGAAACATCTGAAGAAACAGGATAGGAATTGGGTTCCGGAGACCTGGGAATGAGTTCAGATGAGCTCAGTTTAGACCTTACAGCAAGATTGGAACATGTTCCTGAGAAGGCTGAACTCAGGAAACTCTCCTAACATTATACATCAGAATTTTGGTTCATAATCATGTAACTCCAATTGAAAGATGAAGTATTTATTTCAATAATTGTGAGGAAAAAGGAATGTCTAATTTTTATTTGATTTCAGTGGGTTTACTTTTTAGGAAAATAAAATCTAATAGTTTTCATTAAATAAACAAGTTATGGTCTGGAAAATATAGATATAGAGCATCTAACTTGTGCAAATACTTCCCTCTCTACAAATTCCTCTATTAACAAGCACATGTATATGCATAAAGCAACCTTTAAGCCACATTTTACTAAACCCTACAGCAGATGAAAGTCAAATGCAGATGTGGAATGGGAGCCAAACAGATGCTGAAAACCCCATCAATACCCTAGAGGAATGCATTCCCTATCAAAAAGAAACTTAATTTCAACTATAAAGAATTTGATTATGTATTGTTACACAAAATGTGATTAATGTTTTGTACTGATTAATCAACTACAAAATATATAATTATGCCATCTGTACTTCCAAGCTTCTTGTCACTTACACATTCCGTGAGGAAGCTGGGAGATGGGGTGTAGGGAATTTGTGGCACTTGAGGAGCTTTAAAACTCTGAGGATTAGTGAGTGGAACAGAGCAACTTAAAGACCTGGCACTCATTCTAATGAAAAACAACTAAAGCTCAGAAACGAAGAGAAGCACAAAGACCACATGCTCCTTGCAGACCAGAGAGGACTTGGCAGGAGAGAGAGGCTGCCAGCCTCCCAATGTAGCAGATAAATCACTATTTTTCTACATCCCAACACCAGGCTACTGACTGCTCTTGGCTTCTGAAAGAAACATTTCAATGACAGGCAAGGTTTACCATTTACTTCAGAATACTGACACAATGGGTATGCCTGAATTCCAATCCCACATTAGTCAAAGACGCAAACCGAGGATTAAGGTTTATGTTATGACTCATATATATGTCTTTCTCAAAAGTGAACGTGGTACTATATTTACACCTGAGTCCCAGCTGGAAAAGTTTCAATATACTTGAAAGATACTTATTAAGTTGTATTCTACAGAGTACCTGGGGTTTTAATATATTATTTTGACCTAGATAATGCTGGATAATGTACCTCATTGATTTTTCTCATAGCACTGCTGCTTGAAGGGAGGTGATAGGTAGAAACAGCTTCAGATGAGCCCTGCTTCCAATTCCTGGTGGTTTTCAAGAAAATAATGGCCTTCCTACAGGAGAAAAAGTTGCTCTTGACCTAACTTATTTTCTCAAATTGCACTTTTAACTTTGAAAATACATCAGTATCACATGGAATCTATTCTTTATATGCAAAATCTGAGACATACCTACAATGATTATGTATAACCCTTCAAGGATAGGTTCCAAACACCAGGCATTAGAAGTTCCAGATTCTTTTTCATGTGACAGGCACCTGCAAGGAGTATCAGGGAAACGAAGGCTCCCAGAGTGTGTCTCCACATCTCCATCATCACCTGCACTGGAAAGTTTTGCCAGAATTCATGAAATCAGTCAGGCTCTGGCTCAGCTTCCCATCTGCTGTGACAGATAGTGTTGAAAGCACCTGCTGAGGTTTCCAGGTTCTTTTGTGCCAAAACAAATAACTGAACTTGGGACACAAGGGGAGTGGTAGAAATAGAATTTATTAAGAAAGGGAAAGTCATCCCTGAGTTTGTAAAAGCTAGTAAGCTGGGAAGGAGTACAAAGTTTAATTCTGTAGACATGACAGTAGTGTGCCTGGTGGGCTGTTTACATAGTAGCTGCCCTCCTGAAATATCTTGGTCTTGTTCTCACATATGGTCTGGTTGGGTGTGTATAGCCCTGGTATGGAGGGTTTTAGGTCTTCCTCAGCCACTAGCTTATTTTATGTGTTAATCCCAATGCCTACCCTCCTGCTGCAGTACTACATATGATACTCCAGGTAAGTAGTCCAATGTTGTGCAATGCAATGAGCAGAAAGATGGTGTCACTCTACGCATGATCCTGACAACTTATACCTGTATCACTGTAACTGATACGGCTGCTATGAGGCACATAAGATGGAAGAACAGCTCTCACTGTGAGTGACAGAAGCCAAGGAACATGAATTCTTGTTTTTCCAAATGCCAAATTTCATTGCAGTAACAATTCCCTGAACATTCCATGCTACCAGAACAAAGAGAGCATAACAATTTTCAAACTCATTGACGGGTATACAGGGTAGGTAGTTTGCAGTAAATCGGGAAAAATTCTGCTACCAGCCTCAGATGCTATCTGACAACATCCTTAGATGAGTGCTTGGTGAGAACTAGGGCACTGTTCATATATTTCAAAAGAATTTCCTGATGGTCACAAAACAATCTTAATTCACACACAAGTAGCCACTAAGAGATTAAAGGTGTCCTTTAATAATTTTATTCTAGACTTGTAACATCCTTACTTGTACATATCACTGAAGCTCTAATCACTTACTCATTCTTGCAGTCAATGCTTCTCTTGAGGAATTCTTCACAGCTTTATCCCAAACTCACTTGTGAACTCTGATTGTTGTGGCCTCATGGCTCTTGTTTTGTGCTCCTGGGCTAAAGTGTTCCTGCAAAGTCAGTGCAATAACAACCCGAATGTGCTTATCGATTGTTTAAATCTCTTGCAGAGTGTTCTCTTTTGCTAAATGCAATCCTTTATCAAAAGTAGCCTTTAGTTTCAGACCCCACCAAGTAACATTGGTGAATTGCTGTCCTTCTTTTATAACAAAAGACGCAAATGAGACAGAACCCATCAGCTTTGAGTCTTGAGAGCTCCAAGATTAGCACAAACTACCTCTCAAAAAATACCTAAGAGAAGCAAAGGAGTTGTTGGAGATATATACTTCACTGAATTCAGTAGTAAAAAAAAGTGTGCCAAAGTCCTGTATATCATTTCCATATTTGTTTTATTTCTTGACAGGGAGCAATATCAATCAAATCTACTAAATCTATTTTGATTAGAAGACTGCTTTGTTTTTCAGTTTGGGAACCAACATGAAGACTAGGTAGGCATTTATTGGGTAAATTTTGGTTTGGAGCCAACATTCCTCCCCAAAGTTAAGCAAACGTGTCTGGATG
Organism: Lophiomys imhausi; assembly: GCA_907164525.1. NCBI lineage: Eukaryota > Metazoa > Chordata > Mammalia > Rodentia > Muridae > Lophiomys > Lophiomys imhausi. The sequence continues at coordinate 5,430,877 of CAJQZJ010008587.1, read as the reverse complement.
TTGTGGTTGCACTGATTTACTATTCATATGGCTTGAGAGTTTTAAGCTTTTATTTTCCACCCATAAAATTATGAACTTGCGGGCTGGAGAGATGGCTCAGAGGTTAAGAGCACTGACTGCTCTTCCACAGGTCCTGAGTTCAATTCCCAGCAACCACATGGTGGCTCACAACCATCCATAATGAAATCTGGTGCCCTCTTCTGGCCTGCAGGTATACCTGCAGACAGAACATTGTATACATAATAAATAAAATCTTTAAAAAAAAAAAAAAATTATGAACTTGCCTTTGCCAGTTAACATAAAACAAGGGAGGCCACCAATTATTTGGAAAATATTTGTGGAGAAAAAATGGATTTCAATAAGAAATTAGAAAATGGAGTGATTCCTATCAGAAACCTTCACAAGCCTAAAATCCTAAACTACTACATTAGGAATGCTGTTGCCTGGCTCCATAGGTTCAGTGGTCTAACCCTTTTGTGAGGACAACTGAACTTGATCAAGTTGGACTGTTCTCATTTCCATGGCCCATATTTTCTAGACATAGATTGCACACAGGGGAAATTAAATGTATTGTGCTTCTTACTGACACCATTGACTTAGTCCTCTTCTTCATGATATGAGTTACATGACAGGAACCTCCACTTACACACATGGGAAAGCCTCAGTAATCATACATGGACTTCTTCCAAATGACAGATGACCCTGTGGTGATTTGAATGGGAAATGTCTACCTTAAACTCACATATTAAACATTTGTTTGCCAGGTGTCCTGGGTATTGGTGCTTTTGGAGTAGGTCCTAGAATGTTTAGGAGGTGCAGCTTTGCTGGAGGAAGTACATGATTCAGGAAGGATTTGAGAGTTTATAGCCTCTCTTTTTTCCTACCCACTCTCCCTGTTTCTTGCGTGTGGATGAGATGTGATCAGCCAACTTCTGGCTTCTGTTCCTTCTGCCTGATGCCATGCCTTCTTCACCATTATAGGCTTTTGCTCTCTGGAGCCACAAGTCAAAATAAGATTTTTCAACTGTAATTTGCCTTTACTTATTGTAGCTCATCACTGCAATCTAAAAGCAACTAACTCAGTCCCTGCAGATGGTTTACCCTCTGCTATAGACAGTGTTCTTATTACTGCTTTCATTGCTGCTCTCCTCAGTGTACTCAATAAGGGATTTCTGTTCTAAAGGGCAGATTGGTTTAAACTTGACAGTACTTCCCCTGCCACCACAGTGGTAGTGGGCATCCAGGGTTACACAATTCCTTCCCCATATTCTGATGGCTATGAGATAAGAATGAACATACTTAAGAAGTCCCATTGCATTTGAATTATGTTGGGCTATCTTATAAGCTTTGAGACAATGTATAGATTGGTGAAGGACAGCAGAAAATGGTAAGCAACATTTAGGGGGTACATGGTTTGTAGAAGGGTGATAACCTTTATTCTCTCTTACTAGGAGAGAAGAAAGAGGTGATATGAGCAGTCGGACTTTTAGGACAGAAAAGGAGTCATGCAGTAAGAAAGAGTAATATGGGTAGAATCTTAAAAGTTTTCTGACAAAAGGATTTTGACAGTTTTATCTCTGTTTTTCAGAAATTTTGGTCCAACATTCAACACATCTATGTCAGAGAGCTCAAGATGGGAGCAAATACTACTGTGTATTCGTGTGCATAAAAACATTGCATTTAACATATTCCTCTGTATCATAACATACCACGATCTGTCTAGCTAAGCATATTTCATGAAGAATTCAAAGAAGATATTGATAACTAGGTTTATTCATTTTAGTAAGGGTATGTAACTTGAACTACACTATCAGTTTGCTCCTCACTCCTAAAAAACAAAATAAATCAAAGAGTCTGCAAAGAACAATGGTACGAAAGGCTGAAGCAACTTTGTCACTCATCCAGATAGTAAGACAGACCAGGATCCTTGGTTACTTAGGATTTGGTGTTCGTCATCAAAAGAAGAGGGATAGACAGTTTGAGAAGAAGGAAGAAAGAATCTGAACAAACTGTAAGATTAAGGTAAAACAATAGCAAAACAGGAGCATGTCTAATTGAAATGCACAGTAAGTTATACCAATGGTCTTATGATAAATATGAGATAATATACTAATATCATTGTTTGTTTAAGATAGAGCATTCTTATGTGTCTCAGAGACATCTCAAACGCATGACTCTCCTGGCTCAACTTCCAGGAGGATTGTGCCAGGACTGAAGACAATTTGCCACCACATCTAGCCCAAAATAGAAAAAAATAAAGTTGTCTAGATAGAAAAAAAAAACAAATCAGTAAGAAATAAATTATGACATCTAGTACAACATGAAGACAGCAATATAATACAAATTTTAAAGACAAGATGAAAGCAAGATGTAACAGTCCCAAATTGTGATGGACTTGACTCTGGGCCTAAATCTGGTCCTTGACTCTGTGAAGGAAAGGGGTGAGTGCAAAACCCAGGAGCTGCCACACAATCTTGGTGTTGAATTTCCTCTTTTGGAAGATTAAATGTCTTTACAATGCCCTACCTTTGGAAATACACAGTGAAAACAAAATTCCTCACTTGCATACCAATGAAGGAATAAGTGACTTGATTAAGAAATGAATGGGGGGAAGCCAAGATGGTGGCGACCTACACTGATGCATTTTGAACGCAGGGAAAAAAGAGCCATAAAAAACACAGAGTTATTGGGCACTGTGCAAAAACCGGAGGGGCTAGACCCCCCCCCCCCCGGGAACACTCACAGCTCCCAAGGGACTGTTAAAAGTCCCAGGGCAAGGCTCTCCCCATCTCTCGCAGACACGGAAGCCACTAAACCCGGGATTCGGGAACTCCCATTTGGAGAGGCGCCTGGTAAGATCGATCCCAACTTACAGCAGGCAGAATCAGGGTCCACTTGGCCATAGATCACTGGCCTATTGGGCTCCCCACACCTCAGGTAGAACTTATACCCACTTAAAACTTTGCGAGATAGTGGAAGGCTTAGCAAGGAACAAACAGGGGGCTCAGCGGGTGGTCCGCAGCTGCTCGTGAAGCAGAGGGCGGGAGGTTCCAAGAGAGCGCGGGAAGCTGGGAACACAAAGGTGGGCAGGAGGGGCCGAATCCCTCACACTAACGGCGGCGCAATTGGGAGGGAACCCGGCTGACAGGGCCAAATCCCTGAGAACACATGGCATGTCAACTGGGGAGAGAGACAGTCGTGGGCGGGGTCAGGGATCCGTGCACTCACGGCTGAGATGCTGGGGCGAGAGGACCACTCAGGCTGCCGGAGGATCCGGGGCTTGGGGTACCCACGGCCTAGCAGCCAGGGAGGTGGACCCGCGGCGGCGCAGACAGGAAGGGAATCAGTCACAGAGGTCAAGCTTGTGGCGAGAAGCCTAGAGAGAAACCAGAAATCGGGACCATAGCTGTATTCTGGAAAATCCAGACATATTAGGTGTGGAGCCAGACCCTGTCAGCCTCCGTGATGACAAATAAAGCCCACAGAAACTGTGCCTGGGCAAACAGGTCCATACCATCAGAACAATTACAGGATGATAACTCAGAGTGCAACATAGAGAAGTCTGAATTGGGAGCAGTGAAACAATCCTGGTCCATTACTCACAACCTGGGAATAGGCTGCACCAGCTCACAGTGCCTAAGGCGATTAAAACCACAGTGACCTTGAAATCCCCCTGTAAGCAACGACCGATAGCCAAGTAACTTGTCCCCTACACCAAATCATCCACTGCGGTTCCAAGCACAGAAAACAGACAGCTAAACGCATCCAATGGCCAAAGGTCAAAAAAAAAAATAGAAATCAAGGAAATATGACTCCAACAAAGCAGAATTATCCTAGCTCATCCAATTCGGATGACCACACACCAACAGAAACACATGAAAACGTTGACAATTCTGCAGTATGGAAAGTGATAGAGTCCCTGCAAGAAGAACTTAAATCTATGAAGGAATTCAAAGAAGCCACAATTCTACATTTCAAAACAAGGAACAACACTATTAAAGAGCTCCAAGCCAAGGTGACAGAGCTTGAACAAGAAAAGGAAAAAGCAATGAAAGATTTTCATACAAAAACAAGCAAGCTGGAGAAGGAAATGTACAAAACGAACAAAACCATACAAGACATGAAAATAGAAATAGAAACAATAAAGAAAACACAGAGTTAAAAGAGGAAGTGGAGAACCAAGGGAAGAGAACAGGAACTATGGATGTGAGTATCAACAACTAGGATGCAAGAGATGGAAGACAGGATCTCAGGCATGGAAGATTCAGTGGAAGAAATCAGTACAACATCCAAAGAAAATGAGAAGGCTAAAAAAATCTCTCACCCACAACATCCAAGAAATCAAGGACTCAATGAAAAGATGGAACCTAAGAATTATAGGTATAGAGGAAAGAGAGGACTCCCGACTCCAAGGTCCAGGAAATATCTTCAACAAAATCATAGAAAAAACTTCCCAAACCTGAAAAAAGAGATGCCAATAAATATCCAAGAGGCTTACAGAACACCAAACAGATTAGATCAGAAAAGAAACTCCTCTCGTCACATAAAAATTGAAACACCAAATGTACAGAACAAAGAAAGAATATTAAAAGCTGTAAGAGAAAAAGGTCAAGTCACACACAATGGCAGACCCATCAGAATTACACCTGACTTCTCCTCAGAAACTTTAAAAGCTCGAAGGGCCTGGTCAGATATAGTACAAGTCCTGAGAGATCATAGGTGCCCAGCCAGACTACTTTACCCAGCAAAACTCTCTATCAACATAGATGGAGAAAACAAGATATTCCATGACAAAATCAAATTTAAACAATATCTACCCACAAACCCAGCCCTACAGAAAATCCTAGAAGGAAAATCCCAACCCAGAGAAGAAAACTCCACCCAAGAAAACAAAGGGAATAGAAAACCCCTCAGCAACTAAACCAAAAGAGACACAGGACCACCACCTATACCAAATTAATGGGAAATAACAACCCCAGGTCACTAATATCCATCAACATCAATGGACTCAACTCCCCAATAAAAAGACATAGGTTTACAGAGTGGATCCGCAAGCAAGACCCTTCCTTATGCTGTATACAAGAGACACATCTAACTACGAAAGATAGACACTGCCTCAGAGTAAAGGGCTGGGAAAAGGTTTTCCAACCAAATGGAGCCAGGAAGCAAGCTGGAGTAGCCATCTTAATATCAAACAAAACAGACTTCCAACTGAAGTTAATGAAGAAAGACAAAGAAGGGCACTATATACTCATTAAAGGGAATATTCATCAAGAGGAAATCTCAATACTGAACATCTATGCCCCAAATACAAAGGCACCTACTTTCGTAAAAGAAACACTTCTAAAACTTAAAGTGCACGTCGATCACAACACATTAGTAGTGGGAGACTTCAACACCCCACTCAGAACAATGGACAGATGATCAAGGCAGAAGACAAACAGAGAAATATTGAGTCTAACAGAGGTCATGAAACAATTGGACCTAACAGATATCTACAGAACGTTTCACCCAAACACAAAGGAATACACCTTTTTCTCAGCACCCCACGGAACCTTCTCCAAAACTGACCACATAGTTGGTCATAAGGATAGTCTCAATAGATACAAGAAAATTGAAATAACACCTTGTATCTTATCAGACCACCACGGAATAAAGCTGGTTTTCAACAGCAAAAGAATCAACAGGAAGCCTACACACACATGGAAATTGAACAGCTCTTTACTGGATGACCACTGGGTCAGGGAAGAAATAAAGAAGGAAATCAAAGACTTCTTAAAATCCAACGACAATGAAGACACAACATACCCAAACCTATGGGATACATTGAAAGCTGTGCTACGAGGAAAGTTCATAGCACTAAGTGCTTTCAAAAAGAAAATTGTGACAGCTCATATTAGTGAACTAACAGCTAAGCTGGGTGAATTGGAAAAAAAAGAAACAAACACTCCCAAGAAGAGCAGAAGGCAGGAAATTATCAAACTTAGGGCTGAAATCAACAATGTAGAATCAAAAAGATCTATACAAAGAATCAATGAAACCAAGAGGTGGTTCTTTGAGAAAATCAACAAAATAGACAGACACCCCTAGCCAAATTAACTAAAAGGCAAAGGGAAAGAACTCAAATCAACAAAATCAGAAATGAAAAGGGAGAAATAACAACAGACATTGAGGAGATCCAGAAAATATTCGGGATTACTTTAAAAATCTATATTCAACTAAATTTGAAAACCTAAGCGAAATGGCCAATTTCCTCGATAAATTCCACCTAGCAAAACGAAATCAAAATCAGATTAACAGCTTAAACAGCCCAATAACACCCAAGGAAATAGAAACAGTCATTAATAATCTCCCAACCAAAAAAAGCCCAGGGCCAGATGGCTTTAGCTCGGAATTCTACAGGACCTTCAAAGAGGAACTAACACCATTACTTTTCAAACTCTTCCACCACATAGAAACCGAAAGATCACTGCCAAACTCATTCTATGAGGCCACTGTCATTCTGATTCCTAAACCACACAAAGACGCAACAAAGAAAGAGAACTTCAGACCAATCTCCCTCATGAACATAGATGCAAAAATACTTAATAAAATACTAGCAAACCGAATTCAAGGACACATCAAAAGTATCATACACCATGATCAAGTAGGCTTCATCCCTGGAATGCAGGGATGGTTCAATATATGAAAGTCTATCAATGTAATTCACCACATAAACAAGATGAAAGAAAAAAACCACATGATAATCTCGCTAAATGCAGAAAAGGCATTTGACAAAATCCAACACCCCTTCATGCTAAAAGTTCTGGAGAGAACGGGCATACAAGGACCATACCTAGAAATAATAAAGGCAATATACAGCAAGCCAGTAGCCAACATCAAATTAAATGGAGAGAAGCTTGAAGCATTTCCTCTAAACTCAGGGACAAGACAAGGATGTCCACTTTCACCATATCTCTTCAATATAGTACTTGAAGTCTTTGCTAGAGCAATAAGAAAACTAAAAGAGATCAAAGGGATAAAAATTGGAAATGAAGAAGTCAAATTATCCCTATTCGCAGATGATATGTTAGTATACATAAGCGACCCCAAAAACTCCACCAAAGAACTCTTACAGCTGATAAACAACTTCAGCAAGGTGGCTGAATACAAAATTCACTCAAAAAATCAGAAGCCCTTCTTTATACAACAAACAAATATACCGAGAAAGAAATAAAGGAAACTACCCCCTTCACAATAGCCACAAACAACATAAAATACCTGGGGGTAACTCTAACCAAGCATGTAAAGGACTTATATAACAAGAACTTCAAGCCCCTGAAGAAAGAAATGGAAGAGGCCTTTAGAAGATGGAAAGATCTCCCATGCTCATGGATAGGTAAGATCAACATAATAAAAATGGCTATCCTACCAAAAGCAATATATAGATTTAATGCAATTCCTATCAAAATACCAACACAATTCTTTATAGACCTGGAAAAAGCTATTCTCAACTTCATATGGAACAACAAAAAGCCCAGAATAGCTAAATCAATCCTGTTCAATGAAAAAACATCTGGAGGTATCACCATCCCAGAGTTCAAGCTGTACTACAGAGCAACAGTAATAAAAACAGCATGGTATTGGTATAGAAACAGACCAGTGGATCAATGGAATCGAATTGAAGACTCAAGCATGGATCCACACACCTATGGCCAACTAATCTTTGACAAAGAAGCCAAAACCGCACAATGGAAGAAGGACAGCATCTTCAACAAATGGTGATGGTCCAACTGGATGTCCACTTGCAAAAGAATGAAATTAGACTCATACCTATCACCTTGTACAAAACTTAATTCCAAGTGGATCAAAGACCTTAACATAAGGTCAGCCACACTAAAGATACTAGAAGAAAAAGTAGGAGAAACCCTCGAACTCATTGGCACAGGTGACAACTTCCTGAACAGAACACCAACAGCTCAGGACCTGAGACCAACAATCAATAAATGGGACCTCATGAAACTGAAAAGCTTCTGTAAGGCAAAGGATACTGTCATTCGAACAAAACAGCAACCAACAGACTGGAAGAAAATCTTCACCAACCCCACATCTGATAGAGGGCTATTATCTAAAATCTACAAAGAACTCAAGAAACTAAATGCCAAGAAACCAAATAATCCAATCAAAAAATGGGAAATGGAGCTAAATAGAGAATTCACAAAGGAGGAATCCCTAAGGGCTGAGAGACACCTGAAGAAATGTTCAACATCCTTAATCATCAGAGAAATGCAACTCAAGACGACCCTGAGATTCCACCTAACACCTGTTAGAATGGCTAAGATAAAGAGCTCAAATGGTAGTGCACGCTGGCGAGGGTGTGGAGAAAGGGGAACCCTACTCCATTGCTGGTGGGAGTGCAGGCTTGTGCAACCACTATGGAGGTCTGTCTGGCGATATCTTAGAAGTCTCGGAATAACCTTGCCTCAGGACCCAGCCATACCACTTCTGGGTATACACCCAAAGGACCTCTCACGGAGACATAGGGAAGTCTCCTCATCTATGTTCATAGCAGCCTTATTTGTAATAGCTAGAAATTAGAAACAACCCAGATGTCTCTCAACTGAAGAATGGATTAAAAACTTGTGGTACATCTATACAATGGAATATTACTCAGCTATAAGAAACAATGAAATCATGCAATTTGCAACCAAATGGATGGATCTAGAGGAGCTCATCCTGAGTGAGCTAACCCAGTCTCAGAAGGATGCACATGGCATCTATTCACTTATAGTAGGATTTTAACTATATTGTACAGGATATCTTTACTACAACCAACACACCAAAAGGAACATTGACATAATTTTATTATTATTATCTTTTTCTTTTTCCTTCTTTTTTTCTTTTTTCTTTTTCCTTTTCCCTTGTCTTTTTCCTCTCTTTTTTGTTGTTATTCTTTGTTTTTGTGGGTTTGTGTGTTTATTGTTCTTTTTTTTTTAGTATTCCCCCAGTAGTAAGGAGACACCTTTCACTGATAGTACTGCCTCGTAGGCCCCCGGTGAATGAAGAGGCTCTTGGCCCTCATATGACTCCTGATCTGTGGTGAGAGACTGTTAGGCAGGGACACTCCATCCCAGAGGAACAAGACGGAAGGGTCAGGGGGTAGAGCATGTGAGGGTGGGGCTGGGAAGCGGGAAAAGAGGACAATATGATAAGGATGTAACCTAAAGCAACAAACAAATAAATTTATTAACTGAAAAAAAAAAAAAAAAGGCAGAGGACAGGCCTGAAACAATGTGAATGGAATAGAGGATACAGCCATTCGGCCTGGTTTTGCAGACCTCCAGGTGTAGAGAAGACGTCAAGCTAAGGTAAAATGCAAGAGAATTGTGGTATTGGCCCATGCCTTTGGCTTCAGCGGAGACGGGGGGGGGGGTTGTGGGGGTGGGAAGCACCATAGAGTTGGTGGTCTTATGTATTCTGGAGTCATACGGAGCGGGGTGGTGAGGGTGCATACTCTTGGTCCCACCATTCCAGAAGAGTACACCCTTGGTCCCAGCTCCCAGCACAATGGACACAGAAACGGGCAGATCCCGGAGCTCAGGGTCAGCCTGATGCAGAGCAAACTCTAAATAGAGAAAGACTTCGATCCAGGAGTGGTGGAACACATCTTTGATCCCTTCAGATGGGAAACATAGGTCCCTGATCCCAATAATTAGAGTTCAGAGACACACACATGGGATTTGGAGGGACCTAGGTTTGGAGGCTACTTACAAAAGGCCTTCTCGATGCAGGCAGATTGTCCTTTGGGACCTCAAAATATATACACTAGAGCTGGTTTAGCTCCAAGGTGACAGAATGATTTCTTCTTTAACCGGGATTGAAAGATCACGCTTTGTAAGTTGTCAGAAGGCCAAATTTGCTTCAGGAGAAGTACTACCTAGCCCCCCCACCCCACCCCCCCAAAAAAAGATTGCAATTTTCCTAGGGTTGGGATTGGGGCAGGGCTCTATTCTTATCGTTCGAGGAGAATCGAAGCGTCCATTAGGGGAGCCCAGGGATGGCTGGACAGCGGAAACCTCAGCAGAGAGCAGAATCAGGCACCAAGAAGGACGAGTGACCCAGTTGATTCTGCCTGGCAGACTTCCTCAATAGCTGTCTCCTTCGGGGGCCTGCAACCACCACAGCAATCCAATGTCACTGGGACCGTTCAGCTCTACACAATGCCCCGGCAGGAACCTCAGTGAAGCCTGCAAGATCAGCTCTGCCTACAAACCCCTTAGGTCATCTAAACAGCTGAGAACAGAAGGACTGAACATAAAAGGAGTGTACTAACATTTTTAATCATTTTTCCCATTTGGGTTCGGGCCCCAAACAGGTCTACTACGACCCAAATCAGCAGGAAGTCACTTTAAGAGAGCGACATCCCATGCCCAGAGGGTGGCGAAGGTGTTTCTCCGCCCTTCTTTTTGGTTATTTGAAGGATAACTGAAAACTCTGATATTTACAAGCTGATAAATGGTCCTGTCTTAATGGGTTTTGGAGGTTAGCCCCAGGGACTTCCTACTTTTCTTTTTCTGTTTCCTTCTTCCTCTCCTATGTAGGAGTGCATGGGCTTGAGAAAAATGAGATATAGACATAGCACAGGAAGGTCCAAGAAGAAGGTGCAGATTATTGAATATGCCCTTATACCTTTGTATATTGATACAAAATTAGTAGTATATTTGGCTAAAGTGGTATTGACCATTGTTTATTGTGCAAAAATAAGATTGTATTGGATTACATCGGTATTGATCTTAGTATATTGATACAAAATTAAGATTATAGTTGGCCACAATGGTATTGACCCTTACATATGGACATAATATTAAGATTGTATTGGGCTACATAGGCATTGATCTTGGTATATTGATACATAATTAAGAGTATATTTAACCACAATTGAATAGATCTTTGTATATTGATACAAATTTAAAGGTAACGCTTCCTAATGGTATCATACCTAGAGATACTTAAAAATAAAATGTGAAGCTCTGACCTCTTGATACCAACCGTCTAAAATGGTCTAGGATAGTTAAGTAAAACAAACTCCTAGTCATGCAAACATGTCACTTTGTTAGCTACTATGACAGTCTATCACAGATATTCTCTAAACTACCCAGTAATCAAGTTGCTAAGAGACAAGCAACATTTGCTTATCTAAATACAAGAGATGGATAGGGCATCTTCAAAAACCCCTAGAGATCTGCAGAATATGGCATTCAAAGATGTTATCTTAAATCAAGATTTTTTTTTTGACATCGAGACATATCAGCGCCTGACAGCACCCCCTATTCTACTCCAAGTAGAAGAAAAGCATCGAAGAACCTCCACTGTAAGATGGTTGAATTAGTGGCAAGCCTATCTCTTGGCATGAAAAAACCCCTTGCACCAACTGCAGACAGACTGCTGTCCAAAAAGGACAAAACTTGGTAGCAGGGAAGTCGACAGCCTAACTCTGCCAAGACAGGGTAGGTAAGTCCTTCCCAATCCCTGCTCTACAACAAATGTCTGTCAGAGAAACAGGAACCAAAGGCTGAAGACTGATGCAGCAATGTATGGAGAGAAAATGGGAACTGTCCAGGCAGTCATTGGTATGTCCTTTCTTACTTTTGGAAGCTGCAGGCCCTGCACTTCCTATATAAGCAAATATATTTATCCCTCTCAGGTCTCTGAGGTGGTTGAAGAACAGACAGCTAGAGTCTCATAGTTAAATTTTGATTTGTTTAAGAATCAAGAGGGTGTTATAGAACTAAGAAGATACTCTTAAAAGTGTGTTGCAAGTTAGTATGAATGTTGAGTCAGATATAGACCTTTAAACTCAAGGAGATGGTTAGATAGTAGAATGTTAAAGTCAGGGGCCAAATATGTATAAACTGGACATTGGGAAGGTATACTGGGCCATTTAACTCTCATAAATGTGGCATATTTATATCTATTGTTTTGTATAATACTTCCTGTAATAAGAGAAGGAACCATCTGTTGGACTGAAAGGGGAAACTTCTGGGGGGAAGAGGGTGGAAGGGCGGGATAGGAAGGGGGAATAGGGAGGGGTTTGTTACTGAGATGTAACTTGAAGAAAAAAAAATAAAGTATTAAAAAAAAGAGAAATGAATGGGATTATCTATACAGATGTGATGTATATAGGCTTTCAGTGGTAAGTGAAAGAAAAAGCTGAAAAATAGGACGAATGATGCAGCAAGACAATACAGAATGGAGAGCATGGCTATGGGTGGTCCCCAAGAGTGGTTCCCTTGGGACAGGGCAGAGATTGCTGAGGCAGGAGAATATTGTGATAGCATCTGCAGTCTGATTAGACAAGAAAATGCAGAGCATTGAATGCATTTCTCAGAGGTCTGTTGGACCTCGTGATTTTTACTTTAAAAAGTGGAAAAAATAAACATAAGGAACACAACATAATTCAGCCTCAATGAGGAATAAAGAAATTACTAGGTTTGAGGAGTAGCTCAGAGGTAAAGCATTAGCCCAGCATGTGCCAGGTCCTGGGTTCAGTTCTTAGACCCAAAGGAAGGAAAGCAAGGAGGGAGGCAAGGAATAAAAGGAGAAAAAAAATAGAGGGCAGGAGGGAGTAAAGGAAGGAAAGGAAAGGAAGAGGGGGAAGAAGTACTAATGGGGTCATGAATTGCTTATTCCCTCTGTAAACAGTTCAGGTAGAATAGATTTTGGAATAAGACATCACCCTAAAAATGAACATTAAAACACTTGCAAAATCTGCCTTCCCCTTCCTTCCTTTTTTCTCCCCCTTTTTCCTTTTTCTTCCCTCCTGCCATTTCTTTTCCTCTCCTATTCCTCACCATATTTTTCTCTCCCTCTCTCTCTTTCTCTCTGTTATTCCCTCCCTCCCTCCCTCTCTCCCTACTTCCCTCTCTCTTGCTCTCCCTCCCTTCCTTCCTTCCATTTTCCTTCTGTGAATATGTTGTGGACAGTTTTCTTTCTGTAGCCCAGGCTGGAAATTCACCATTCTTTGTAGAATGCACTCAACTTATGCTATTCCTTCTGTTTCAACCTGCCAAGCACTTGGACTACAGGTGTAAACCACCACAACAGGATTTTTTTGGGATTTTTAAAGCCTTCTCCCTACAATAAAAGAAAATCAAAGGAAGTTGAAATTTTAAGAAACATTTCCTGTTGTGAGGACTTATGTAAATAGATATTGCTTGTTAGTAATATTCTCTGTGTTAAGTCTTCATATGGTTGAACAAATGAACTCAGCTCAAAGGAAATTGAACTATAAAGGTTTTCATTAAATCGCCTAATATTGAATAAACATTATTTCCACATGTTTGTACCATTACAACCTTTTAGGAGAAAGCAAGCGCTAATGCCTTATTTCAGCCCTTCAAAGATATCATATCACACTAACCAATTAACAGAACCATTAAGAAAATGCATTGCAATTAAGTTTACATTCAACAGAGAGGACTTGTTGGTAGATAAGAGGAATCATTATTTGCAGAATATTTATTTATTTTTACATTGTATAATCTTGGTACCACTATCTTTTTAGGATTGACATCACTGTGAAAAAACAAATTTAATAAGTGAAAAAGCCAATATGAGTAATTAAACAATTATCACAACTTCTACTCACAATAGAAAATATACAGGTAAGACAATAGCACACAAACACTAGAGGTCTGTATTCTTGCCTCTGTGGCAGCTCCAATGACTTGTAAACTTAGGTTACTGTTAAGAAATTGGGATATGGGGTGTAAGAGTGGGACTGGGAGGAGAAGAGGGAGGAGGCTGTGATCAGGCTATAAAATGAAGAAATAAATTAATGAAAAACAGAAACAAAGGAAGGAAGGAAGGAAGGAAAGAAAGAAAGAAAGAAAGAAAGAAAGAAAGAAAGAAAGAAAGAAAGA